>JARHVA010001890.1:2137500-2187500 GCA_037957365.1 Torreya grandis
AGTTTCTAGGAGATATTTAGGACAAGAATTCAGACACTACAAGAGATAAAATATTCATATATTGCTTACATTGAATCACTAGAACTATATATAAATCACTATTACATTTCAAATCATTTTTACAAGGTTAAACTAGGAGGATGAACATCTAGGTTTGCATTTATATTTTCACACACATGTAAAACTAGGAGAACTACATTCATGTTTGATCACCTTTTTAATACATTTAGTGTTTATGCATGAAATTAGGATTTTATATTTTAGGTACTCAAACACACATTTATAAAGATAAGAATTTATAAAAGCATATTGTTTAAGTAGGTGAAACATCAAAGATAGAATATGAGTCTTACTTTCACAGGGCCAATATTGACTTATATGGCTCAAGATCAAAATTTCGTACTACTTACCTATAGTCTGTTATATCATAAAATAGAAACAAAAATTAGTTTCAAAACCTACACTCATAAGGTAAATATTTATAAATAAATATATTATTATCACTTCACACAATATCATATCAAAAAAATCCTGTATTGATCATTTAAGTGCAATAAATCAACTAAGTCATTGTTTATCCACTTGCATTTTTTTTTGTGATTTTATAAATTTTCTTCTTGAATCATAGTTGTCAAGGAGTATATTTTGCATATCCTACCAATACATTGTTATCTTTTATTTATGTAATGTATATTTAATTAGAGGTTTATTATTGCATTAATCTAATTTTAGATTAAAAAATACTAGTAAACCTAATGTGAATAGTCTAATACAATAACATATTGAACAAAATTTTGCATTTACCATGTTATATTCACATTATAAACAAACAAAACTATATTTTATCATCATATATAGTATCGAATATTAATAGTTAAGAACAACTATATATATTATCCTGAACCAAACAATTTTATGACATAACATTAGGCATAGCTAAATCCAAAACTGAGCAAACAAAATTTGAATACATCTAATTTTTCTAAGTTCCAATAGAAACAACAATGTTTATTCATGTAATATTTTTTTGTTTTATATTTTTCATACATGGATATTTAACGTAATTTTACAAGTGCACATTTAATGAAATGATGATGTAAAACCATTCCTTTTCATTCATAATGTATCTCATGTATTTTTCTAATCGAAAATACATCTATCGTGAGGGTATTTTTTATCATACATGGTCATGCCATCATATTTAATGCATAATTTTCCTAGAGACATGGTTTTAATTATTTATATCCCTCTCCTTTCATATAGTTTTCAACCCATGGTTCAATCTTCAAGTCTCTTCAGTTTTTTTTCAAAAAATGTACAAAATGATTTAAAATACTTGAAAGATAAAAAAGTAACATTTAAAATATTCTAAAAATACTAAATCAATAATTGATCATGATTAGATAGATATTTTACATCATGGGCATATTTTATTTGTCTCATTATTACTAGGGATCATACTATTTTTCTTTCACAATTGTATTTCACTATATTAATGAGCGTTATACACGATATACAATTTTACATGGACTATGAAGTTGGTCTTGCCTCTAGATAGTAACCATGCTATACTAGGGGCATATTATCCAAAGGTTAAACTATTTACATGTTTCACCATTCTATAACACCTCATATACTTCATTGAGTTATATACTATTATAAAAATGTCTTCCTAATATATGTATCTTAGATTTTATACATGTATATATTATTTTATAATATATGATCACATTACATATGCATTGTGTAGACTATATTTATAATTTAATGATCAATTAATGCTACTAATTTGACATAGTAGATTATAATTTTCTTCTATAATTTGTGTGACCATTATCCCTTGTTTACAATAAGTTATTCAATAAATATATGAAAAATTTGTTAGTTTGTATGACATTTGAACATATCCCTATTTTTGGCATTTTAACATGTCCTTTGCTTCTGGCCCATGGAGCTATATTTTTTTTTGATATTTAAACATGCCCCTTTCTTGTGATATTATTCATGTCATTTGTGTGTTGTCTATGGCTTTGTTTGTGAAATATTTTCGTGTCATAAACTTGAACATCTCACTTTTATATGGCCATAAGAATTATTTTATGACATTGTGCTTGTTGCATTTGTGTGCTTGTTGATCTTTTTAAGTTTGATGAGTGCCATCATTCATGTCATTCACTAACTATTGGTACGATGCTTGTATAATAGCTAATATTATGATATTTATTCATACATTTAATACTTTATTCCTTTCATTATATGTTATATATATGATTCAAATGGTACCTATCCTGCTATATGGACATACTTTTTACATGTACTACAATATAAAATAGTTATATCTTGATCTGTATGATAAAATTTTTTGTTGGTTGATACAAATGACTTTCAAGATACATCCTTCATCTCAAAATACAGGCATTTAACTAAGATTTTCATAGATAAATAACCATCTAGGATAAAAATTATGTTTTGGGTGTGCAATGCAATTTCAAAGAAATCCAAAAAGTGAAAAACTAAAATCATTGGTACAAATTATGGGGGTATATGCCATGTATATATAATCAAATTAATGGTAAAAATGAAATATTCATTAATTTTATGTGCATGATACAATGTCATGCACAACATTGAAAAAAAATTTACAAGTTCACATCTACATACAATTACAACATTTGCATTTATCAAATTGGGGCATGATACAAATTTATCATACTTTCAATACTATTTATGTTTTTGGTCATTGTAAAATCAAGGATATTCTACATTATTATTTAATCATTCATTTATGAACTAAGGAATAAAGTGATAATTGAATATATATGTATTCAATTTTCCCTGATTAAATTAAAGTGCATAATGCATAACTTGTAAATTTAGTGCCCTCTAGAATTATATCCTCCAAATCAATTTTTTATTCCATAATATTTTAATTTTGGTGTTAAAAACACCAACAATGAAAAACAAGGTTTATTCATCCCTCAATAGGTGTTATTATATTTATATAAGTTTAATTATAATTTGGTATTGATCATCTTTGATTCAGTTTTGGTTAAACTAAGGAACCAATCTCTTCAAGTGCTTCATGGGAAGAATCAATTCTCCATCGTATTAGGGAAGCCTCATATATAATAAAAGTAAAAAATTAAATGTTGGTTTCACACATATAGTTGTATTCCTACCTTGCACTCCTTTCAATTTATTAATTTTTAATGTTTAAAAAATTTCAAATGTCAAATGAATAAAATGACTACTTCAAAATCTTTTGTAATTTTTTCCAGGTTAAAGTTCCCAACACATTTTAAGTATTTGATCAAAGGTAAAGTGTGGTTTACATACATAGCTATATATTTATTTTTACTCTAGTAATTTCATTACTAGACTAAAATGTGATCATGGGGGTAGTCACTCAGATTTAGTCATGAATTCTTGATAATGTCAATTTTGGCCCACTTTTAATTTAATTGCCTTGAGCATGTAATATAGATGTTATTTTTTCACCTAACAGTATCTTGAGTATTTATATATACCCATCCATTTGTAAGTTTCAATAGTATGCCTAATTAAATGTTCATAATCACTAAAACCATCTCTAACCATCTATGTGGAATTCCTTGATCCTTAGTTTTAAACATTACCCTTTATAAAAAAATCAACTACTATTAGACATGACCAATAGTTGATATTATTATTATGGATTAATCCTATCACCCACACATTCAATGAATATTTATAAAATTTATACCCTATTTTATATTTTGGTTCATAATTTTTAGATAGGTCACATGAGATTTTCCATTTAGGATTGATAAGAAGGTGCATCTCATTCACTTATTCTATCACTTGTAAATTTCACAATTGAAGCACAATTACACTATTTTGTATATATAAAATATTCCAAAATCTAATTATAATAATTTTAATTATCCTTTAATGAATTCAATATCATATTATATATAAGTCAATAAAATCATTATCAAGTATTCAAGTTGTATCCATATGCATACACATAGCAAAAGAACATAAATGCACTAAGTACAGAAAGTGGGAGAACTGTGTAGGATTGTTTCCCCTCTTAAAAGTATTGGATATGTAGATAAAGCTCAATGATCAATGATTTGATTGGTTTCATCAAATCCCACTATGTTTCCCCATTTATTTGTTTTATGTAATATTAATCTTTGATGAAAGTCTATTTTGATCATTTCCATTCATCTTTCATTCACACATAGTCCACACATAATAAATATATATCTAGGTATTCTTGTGTTTTTCACAGTTATCCTTATTTTATTAATTCATGCTTCATCCCTTTCAATAGTTCACTTTCATTATTATAGTTACAAGTTATTTACAATATTTAATCTTTTTCTATTGATTTTTACTAATTAGAGTTTTCAATAAAATAATTTATCTATATTTTATAAAGTGGAAACTACACAATATGCACTTATGTCTACAAAACATGTTCAAATTTTTTTAAAGCATTCTAATTCATAAATACCATAACTCATTATTTTAACTTTGATGCTATTAAAGATACCATACAAATTTTTCTGCATGATCCTATCAATCAAATGCCAAAATAGACAACATCATTATTTTTTCATCATATCCTTATTTTATTTTCTACCTCTTATGAATCTTGACATTGATAAATTTTCCTAATCTTATACACTATTTTTTCTAGTGAAACATAAATTGATAAATGCGACAAAAAATATGTTTTTATTCTTAATTTTATCAAATATGAGTTATTTTATACATGGCTATGGTAAATTATATTTTACAAGAGAAAAAAATGAAAGAATATTATTATAAATCAATTATAATAAACATAATTACTATCTTAAATTTATAATATTAAAATAAAATTATAATTCACTCTAAAACTTCTCATCTTTAATTTGTAAGTTACTCCAAATTTTAAACTAAAACATAGACCAATATATTAATAATTATTTATAATATTAGATTGCATTAATAGAAATATATGGGAAATTATGATAGAATGTAGACAAACAACAATATTTCAACTTCCCTAGAAGATTGGTCCATATGATTTTCTTCTTTAGATTAGTATGTCCTTAATGAATAGTATCTATCCTTGGTTACCTATGAGAATAGTTTAATATCAAAATAATGGCAAAATATTATGGTTTGAGTGTGTTTCACACAAGTGGTTTCCATTTTAGATATTCATAAAAAAGTATTAAAAATTTACTTAAATGGCATAATGCAACACCAATAATGTAATAAAATGTATAATGTTAATAGAGGCATAGATATGTCACTATATTACTAAATTTGATACTACTAATTTATATCCAAATAATTGAAATCCTTAAAATGTCAAAAAAAATGATAATAAATGTCATAAAATCACCCAAAAAAGGGTGAAGTCCGTCAAAGATGGAAAGAGGATTTAAAATATAAATCAAGTAAAAAATCCATTGTAATAAATAAATAAAGACCAAATAAAATTATTATATATCTAAAAAGTATGTATTTATGTTGGAATAAATTTTAAATTCTCCATTTCATTCTATTTGAAATTATAAAAACTAAATTTTAAGCAAAGATATAAATAATTATTTATATCTTTGAAAATAAATGTACCCTGACTACTTATAATGTGAACATCGGGCCATATTATTTTTATACATATCTCATGGTAAATCAATCCTTTGCTACTATGATTATGCTCTATGAATATCCAAGTGTTTTTATGTAAATCGACATTTGTTTTGAGAAGTTATTTAATGACTATTTTAAATTTAGTCATATCATGAATGTTGTAGGAATATTCTTGATTACGTACTTCTAAGTTGGAAGTAAATTTATTGAAGTAATATTTAAGATAGATAATATTATTAATACCTTGAATATAGAGAATTTTATCATTAGAGAGACTATATTAAAGATGATTGGTAGTGGGTATGGGTGTTTTTACAAGTTAGTCATCAATGACATGTCATTTCATAGCCTTTTTCATGATGATGTAGAGATCAATTCACATTAAAAGAACCATCTACTTGCTAATTCTATCTCTAGGGAGAAATCATTTAGATAAAAAGTGATGAAGTGGGTCAGAATGAAGTATGAAATATGTTGTTTAATAAATCATGTAATGACAAAGTTTTTCATCTATGAAATAGATAATGAAATAATTGCATTATACTTTAGTATAACATTTTTCATAATTGATGAGGCCTCAATTGATATAGTAGATAACATAATTTATTCAAATACCATCTTATTGGGTAAGCATATCCCCAATACATATGGTGTAGAATAAGTGTACATATTTAAGGGATGGTCATTGGAAGGTGGATGAAGGGTGGGAAAATGGAGTAGTGATTATTTTATGTTTTAAAATTCTTTCTGACAAAGATGAGTCCATTAAATATCATTACCTTTCTTAAGAAGGTAATTAAAATAATAAATGTGATAAGCCATTTCAGGGACAAATTATCATATTGCCCAAAGTTTGGTAAGGTAGGTATGAATGTCTAGAATAGAGTGAAGAACATGCATGTTGACTATAACATGGATTTTAGTGGGATTGACATAAATACTATAAAGAGAGAATAAAACCCCTAGTAATTTACCAAATTTAATACCAAAAACACATTTACATGGGTTGAGCCTAACTTGATATTTGATGAGTTGATAAAATATTGATGGCAAGTTTAGAAAGATGAATTTTGTGGATTTTGGGTTTGGAAATGAGATAATCCACATACGTTTCCATAATATTATAGATAAGGTCATGAAAAATGTGTGTCATAGCCTATTGATAGGTAGCTCTATCCTTTTAAGGCCAAAGGTCATTTTAACATACCAATACGTGCCCCATTCCATGGTGAAAATTGTCTTATGTTGGTCTTAGAGGGTGATATGAATTTGATTGTATCCCAAAAAACCATTTATGATGGATAACATTTAATAGATAGTAATGTAATTTATGATGGAATCATTGAAGGTAATGTAATGTTGTCTTTGGGATAAGTGAGATTAAGATTACAAAAATCAATGTAAATGTGAATGACCATGGTGAATTTTTGCAAATACGGTCAATGTTGGATACCAATTTAGAATAGTCCATAGTTATGATAAATGTGGCATCTAAAAGTTTAATAATTTATTTACCACATAAGTTAGAATAATTGGGAGTAAATTTTCTCTATTTTAACTGAATGGGTTTAGTGTTGATATATGTGATGACGGTGTACATAATGCTATTAAGATCAATGCTAAGCATGACATCATATGACCAAGTGAAAGTCTCATGATATTTATTGAATAAAAATATAAAGTTATAATTTTGAGTTGATGTGAATTCTCTAGAAAATATTATATATTGAGGGCATGAAGGGGTTCGATATTCAATTATTGTAGTTTCTTCGATAAGCATAGTATTTCCATCTTGAAAATGATATGGCCCATTAGGAACAAAGGAAATGGGATTGGTTTTATGATTAATGGAAGCGATGAAGTTTATAAAATGAGGTGCCTTTCACTTGAGTTTACCATATTTGTGATGTTTTTGAGGAAGTTAAGGTTTTTAGGCATAGATAAATTCAAGCATAGCTTCACTAGTAGATACCATAGGTGAAGGACAATAATATTCCACATCTGCTTTAAGATATATAATTTTTTTACCATGGATAAAATATCTATTGTGTATTTGGGATACATTTGTGGCCTTGTCATCGAGAGTGATCCAAGGAGTGGGTGGAACTATAAAGAGAGGTTAATCTGATCCGATTGGTGTATCTTTAGCATTTTTTTATGAGAAGAAGATCAGGTAGAATGATCAATGTTATAGGAGGTATAGAAGGTTCTATAATTTATATATATGTGAAAGTTAATTTTTTTTAACCACCCAAGTAGTATTGAGAAGAGACAAATTAATTGAAGGTACGCCTTCGAGTTCTAAATCATAATTTGTGGAAATAGTATGAACATCATAATTAAAAGCATGTATTTGGGATAAATTTTTTTGATAATGTTGAAAATCTAAGTCTCTTTATTGGGATTGGACCATAATATATTTATCATCATAAGTTAGATAAATAATACATGTTTTTGACTCAGAAGGAACTTTAGGTGATGAGGGATTAAATAACTGAATCTATGTGATGACATAATTAAAATATCTTGAAATAATTTGGCCACTCCATAGTAATTACATGTGAAGTCATATTTTGTATAATATGCATCTTGTGCATTACATTGAAGAGGTAAATTGGTGATCTCATGAATAAGAGGTGTGCTACAATCATCATATGTAGAAATTAAGGAGGTAGCCACTCTAAGATGTAAGGAGATAGTTTGGTATTAATGCATGTATTTTTCAATTAATTGGGCTCATTATCCTTTGAATTAATAAAAGTGACATGTAAATAAAGATTCATATTGAAAATTTGGGGTAAAATGGAACTATCTATATTTAGAATAGTGGGAATCTGGTAATGAGATTTAGGATTAGGAAGATGAATACTCTATGGGCTAGGATTGGCCTCATGTTTATACCATTTTCCATTATGATTGAACTTGATAAATTATCTTCTATAAGAGGTGATATCCCTCATGCAATGATTCCATGGTAATCTTGGGATTATATTGTAATATAATGGTAAATCACAGACCATAAGCTTAGTATGTATAGTTTTGGGTCCAATATTAAGAGGGATCCAAATACAACCAAGTGGATTTTTATTGGTCATTAAAAATCCACAACATGTCAAGAAAATTTTATTTAGATGATCTTTTCTATATTTGAGTTGTAGAATGAGCCAAAGAGATGTGACACTAATGGCTGACCCTTCGTCTACTAATATTTTGAGGATGAGGTTGATATTAATGGTTATTTCAATAAAGATGGGTGAATGATTAGCTTAAAATAAGATTTCATCATTGATCATGTCTTCCTTGAGGAACTCTATGGAAGGTTTAAAAGAAGAAAAAATGGATTAAATTGTTGGAATTTCTACTGGTTCAGGATCATGAGAAGATGGTTCCTCTTCTAAGGGTGAAGGTTCTTCAATTTTTTAGAGTTGTTACATCATGAATTTATGATGATAAGGAGAGGTTTGAACTAACTTGATGAGAGTAATTTTATAAGACATAGAGTTGAGTTCTTATAATAAGTTACAATGAATTTTTTAAGAAGAAGAACTATCATGAGGCTTGTAAGGTAAAATATATTTAGGAGGAAGTGAAGTTGTTGTGGGTTTAGAAGGAAGAGGTGGTTCCTCATTGGTTTATGAAGACAAGTGAGTAGTAGTGTCTTTGAGAAGTTTCTCTTATCAATATGGTTTCTTTGGTTTGGTAATAATATCATTGAGGGTTGTTTTTCATCGATAATTGAGCTTAGACACATTTACATATTGGGAATTAGTATAATATTGATTATAATTAGTGTTAATCAAACAAATATAATTATTTACTTGTTGAGGGTTAGGCATAGAGAAATATTTTAGATTATTAGAAGAAGCAACATTTAAATCTTGTTTCTTTTGAGAAGTATTAATGTAATCTTGATGATGTATTTTGGTCATGGCATTATGTTTGAATGAATTGCCTAACATGAAAGAAATAACAAATTTTGTAATCCATCAACATGTCTCATGGTAATGACCTATATAAATATGGGACTAGGAAAAATTATTAGGGTACATGACTAGTTTAGAGGGTGCTAAAAATTATTTCATTTATTGCACAGTTAATGGTGTATGAGAAGTTTGGGGATTTTCTACTATGGCTACTCCTAGTTTGGTTTGAGATTATTCTAGGTTATTGAATTGATTGAATGTCTAAAATATCCCTTTATTATTTTATTATTAGGTTCAAAATATTTCAATAAGAAGTCTTGGCACTTAACTTGGTTAAAAGCGTCATTTAACATTTGTGGAGCAAAAGTTTGAACGTTGTATTAGAGTGAAGGTATTATTTTTTTTATAAAGAGTTTGAACAAGTTGACATCATTCATGTTGTTATCATGCTTTTGAGCCAAATATTTCCATAATTTGATAAAATCATGAGATAATTTTATATGGTATTTCTTAGCATTGATGAAATGACTAAGGCAATTTTTTGGAAGATCACTATGCTAGAATTCTTTAAATAGAGGATTGACTAAATCATCTTGTTAACATATAGAATTTTAGGTAAGTTGGTTATACCATTAGAGTACATCACCCATAAAGGTTTTAACTAAGATTTTTTTTATGTTAAAAGTATTACCCTGGATCCACTCTTTATAAATATTACCAAATGCCTTAATAAAAGATGCAGAGTCTTTACTCCCATCATATTTCATGGTTACAGATATATTACCAATATAAATATAGATAATGAAATTGGATAAAAGATCATTTTAAATGTGTTGAAGAATCTTATTGTCCATGATCAGTTGGGGAATGACATTACCCATGACATCTCTATGAGGAGGAATAAAATTTTGAGTATCCTAAGGGATAAGAATGGGAGGTCAATTATCTATGTTCATCAAATGATGTTGTAGTTGCATAATTTGGGAAGTTTTATGTGTTTGCATTATGTTCATTTTTTATACTATTTGTGCAATAATATGAGTTATATCAATTAGTGGGTTAACATTTGTACAAGGATTCCCCAAATTACTATTAAGAGAAGGGTTGATATGTGGAAGATTCCCTATGGGGTTATTAGATAGGCTTGTCTCAATTTACCCCACATTATGTTGAGATTATTGAAGATGGGAATCATTTTTATAAGTATTGAAAAGATCTTAACCACCAATATCATATGCTGAATTGATTTGAATCATTTTACAATTAAAAGATGAGGGAGAATCAGAGGTGTTCCAAGAGTGAGGATCCTCTTGGGTAGTGGAGGTAGGAACAAAATATAATCCTGTATAATGTCTAAATGGATTCAAGTTGTCCACATATATTTTGATTGGGGTTTTTATGATGATTGAATAAGGAAATAGAAATTAAGAAACAAGAAGGAAAAATAAAGATGGACTTAGTTAAACAAAGAACAGTGTTGGCTAATATGTATAGAGTCAACTAGGTCAATAGAGTAGGTCAATAATTTTCATAGAATAAAAAATAATAGGACATACTTGAGCTAGTTGACTATGTGATATAATGGATGAAATTGAAATAGGCTAGAGGGATATAAAGTCATATGTGTCGATTGTGTTTTCTAGAATAGGAAACCAAATATATATGAAAGATACACAGTCACATGAGATGACTATGTACTTGGAAAGTGAAAATTGATAAGGCTAGTAATATACACAGTCATGTAGAGTGACTATGTATTGAAGGTAAACAAGTTGATAGTTTGGAAGAGAATGTATTGACATGGATAATCGTGTTTTGAAAATAGAGAAAGGTTTTATAAGATAATATCTAATCAAATTAAATTAAGCACACAAATAATTAGAACAATATGATTGGTCCAATTAGAGCACACAACACAAAAACTTCACCAATGTTGGCTAATGCAAGTTTTGTAATAAAAAATATAATGATCAAAGAGCAAGCATCAACATTAAAGTAAATTCTAACTAACTATTTATTCCTAAGTATTATTAAGTTAAAATGAAGTTTGAAATTGATTTGATGTGAAGTTCGATATAAGAAGGAACTAAAAAATAATATAAGGATGGTTATAGGAAGTTTAGGTTGAAATGGATTTGTATTGATGATGGTACATGCTTCGTATTGGGACCTACCTAGTAACTCCACAATCCCATAGTGATAAGGGTGTTAGGTGCTTTGCCAATATCTACCATCAACCACATGTTTATACTTTTCCGTAAAACTAAGTCATCTTCTCCCTTAATGATGAAATCTAATAAGGTAGTCCTTGGGAAGGCAAAATTATAATTTTTTTGTGTGTAAAGTGATATGTAAGTGTGTGTGAAAGAGAAATATAGTGTGAATAAATCAGTAATTTGAAAAACTAGATTATTAATGAATATTCATTACTATAATCGTGCAAGTAATAGAAAGAAAAGGTTTGTTAGTTTCTTTAAAAAAGAGTTTAATTCCTTAATTATGAAGAGTATAAAATTAATTTAGGAGATATTATATGTATGTAATACATAATAGAGTCAAGTAGATCACTACTATTCTAAGGAAGTAAGATCTAGAAAAACATAATCAAATAGGTATACAGTGTCTTATAAATATAAAATAGGCTACATAACTATGTTAATCTAGTTGACCCAATTGGCTATAGGGTTGTAGTTTTATAGATTTCAAACTTTTGAAAAATAGTAATGAAAGAGATCATATGAAATAATAGAGAAGGTGAGAGTGAATGTTAGTGAGTTTAAATATGTTTAGGTTGAAATTTTTACGTTTTGATGCTTAAGTGATGATTAAAAAATTGTACTAATAGATTCTACTAGCTCGATGGATTTTTCAAAACCTATGTGCTAAAAAAGAAGTTGCAAAGAGAATCAACTGGTTCAACTATGTTTACAGCCCTGTATGCTAAAAGAGGAGAATAATGAATGCATTCAACTAGTTTGATTGTGTATTCAAATATGTATCCGATTAATAATATTGTGACAAATTGATTGATCTAATCACTTATATTTAGATAACACCTATATGAACAAAATAGAGTCATTTTGAAGTGACTGTGTCAAATGTGCACATAGAGTGTTATAATTATACTAACAGGATTGATATAATACTAAAAAAATATAAATACATAATATAACGATAAAATGAAATCATAAAATAAAACATAAAAGCTTTTGATTCATGTTGAGTTCACCAAAATGTATACAAAGGGAAATGAAACTGATTTATTGGTCAATCCTATCTTGGAGAAGATAAATCTTACTTACACTTTTGATTATTGATATATTAGATATTTGAGTTCTTGACCAAGATAGATCCACTAGACCTAACTGAGGAACATCATTGGCGAGGGTTCCAAAGCCTCTAGTCAAGGAACACTATATAATAACCCTACTTAGGTCATATGTTTTCATATTCAAAAAGTAAATTCAAATCAAATTAAATTCTAATCTAGTGCTCACCAAATATTTTGGCATAAATTTAGGGTAATAAACATAAAAAAAATTAAAATGCATAGAATAATCCTAATTATGTTATGTATAGGTACAACCCTAATTCAAGGAGAGAGCAATATATTCAAAATTAATTAGTAATGATACTTCTATCTACTAAAATAGAGGAGTAAAATTGGAGATACTTATGATGAAGATGAACATGTATAGACATTGACTAAAGGTGTTTCACAAGAGGGTTTTGTGGTATTTAAGGATCACTAAGAAAGACCAAAACATTCATGATTTTTCTACAAGACAATATTCTTCTCCAAGTATAAACCCTAAGTAATATATCCTCATGTTCAATGGTGGAAGAGTAAATTTTAAAGAAGTGAAAATGAGCAATTAAATCCTTTCCCTCTCGAATAAATTTTGAAATGAATGTTTGTATATAGTTTAATCTAAACCTAAACCTTTTCAAAATTTTAGCTGAGAGTGTTAGCCTAGTCAAATCTATATTATTAATTTATAAAAACAAGTTATGTTTAATTCTATGTCATCCATAGCTATCCTAGACCCATAAAATTCTTTTAATAATTTGAATATAGGGTCATCCTATGTTGATTGTGTAACATAAATTGTCAAAAAGGGTTTTTGTCTTAGTTATATGTTAATGAAGGTGGTGAAATTCTTAAAGTGTTTAAGATAAGAGGCAAGGCTTAGGGAAGTACATAGGAGAAGATTTTATAGATATAATGTAGTGGTGTAGGGGAAAATAGTCTTGTGAATCACCAATGGTCTACCCACCCCTTTCCCAGTGCAACCTTTAACGCATGAACTCAGAAAGATTGAGACTTGACACATTTTTGCAATAGATAAAGCATCAATAATTGATAATATTTTAAAATATTATGTGTATACAAGTTCCATATTTCTTGTGTAAGGTACCATTGATGTCAACCTTGGCAAAGAGGAAAATCCATACATAATTATGCTTGGTGTCTTTATCACTAAAGATAAATGTGATCCCATTATTTTTGTCCCCAAATAGTTAATTAATATTCTTACATGGTTCTATTCCACCATGACAGTATTAGATGTCTATTCAATCATCCATCATCTTATAATGCATCTAAACACCAAGCCCATCAATCAAAAATTAAAGAAAATGAATCCATATATTTCCATTTTAGTTAAGTAATAACTCAAAAAACTCTTGGAAATCAAGTTCACTAGACCTACTAATTATTTAAAGTCAATCTCAAATATTGTTCCTTGCAACAAAAAACCTTTAGGAATCTTCTTTTGCATTGATATGAATGATATCAATAAATCTTTCCCAAAGGATGATTTTAAATTTCCCATTATTGATATTATAGTTGATTCCACATTCGGATATGAGATGTGATCACTTATGCATGGATTTTTAGGAGACAACCAATTTAAGTTAAAACCAAAATATAATGATAATACTATGTTTACCACCCGATGAGGAATGTTTTTTTATTAAGTTATGAAATTTTACCTAAATAATGTTTGTGCCACTTATCAAGGATCCATAGCTATTATCTTCCATGACATGATGCATGACAATCTAGAAATCTATGTGGATGTTATCATGGTAGAGTTAAAATGAGATAAAAACATTTGGTAATTTTACACATGATCTTTGAATAAATTAAAGAATATAATGTCCAATTAAATCCTAAGAATTGTGTCTTTGGGTTTCATTTTCTCTTGGTGAGTTATTGAAGTGGACCTATATAAGGTCAAGGACATAATAGAAATGCTTCCGACATACAATATAAAATAATTGAATAGATTACAAGGAAAATTTAGGTGATTTTATTATTCATTTCACAACATGTAGACCATTTTGATCCCTTCACACACCTACTAAAAATAGGAACTTCATTCCAATGGAAAAAGGATTTTCAAGAAGTGTTTCATCAAATAAAATCATGTTTGGATAATCCACCAATAATAGACCCTCTAATGTTAGGCAAGATGTTGTTACTTTACATGTTAGCTACTTAGCATGACTTGGGGTCACTTTTGTCTCAACATAATTAAAATGGTAAAGAATCAATGGTTTCTCACTTGACTAAGACATTTTCTACCTATGAACATAATTATTCATCTCTTTAAAAGGTATCTTTAGAAATATTTTTTTCATCCAAAAATATGTGACACTACATCCTTGAAATTCATTCCATTATCATTGAAAAATATAATCCATTCAGGTATCTTCTATCTAAAGTAACATTAATAGGTCATGCTACCAAATTTATTATGCTCTTAATTGAATTTGACATTGAATAAATCCATTAGAAAGATATTAAATGGAAGCTCCTTACTAATTAATTACCAAAATATTAATTAGTGGATACACATCTATTAACATTTGGGTTTCTAGATGAGTCCATTTCTTCCATTGAAGAATTAAAATAATGGAAGCTCTATTTTGATTAGTCATTCATAACCCATAGCTCAGGGGTAGGTTTTTTTTTCACACTCTAAGGATATATTATCCCCAAGTATTTTCACATCTTCTTCCCATGTACAAATAGCATTACATAATATGATGGCCTTCTTCTATTACTTTGTATTTCCATCAAAAGGACATTTAATACGTGTCATTATTATATGATTCATAGTTAATCATTAATCAAATAAAATATCAATTTCAAATAAAATAAGACAAGTTCATCCCATATAAATCCATTATGGAAAGAGTTAGTAAATGTTTTGAGCACATATAGTTTGAACAAGTAACAAGTTATAATAACAAGTCAAGAGATTCCATTACTACTACGGGTTCACTTCTTTAAATTTTTTTTTTGAATATCCATTACTATTATTTCCTAATTTTAAAACTCATCATCCCTACATAATATCATCCACAATTTGAAATGTTATGTTAGATTATATGTCCTAGCTCACCCTAGTATAATAATATTTACATATGCCTCTATGATAACATTATTTTAAAAGACTTATCACGTAACCAAAACAAATCATTCATCCATAACACATACTAAGATACCTTACTTGGAGGCACACTATGTAGTAGACACTATGATAGAACCTTGTTTGGTTTTTTAATTTGAGAGAGGCTTATTTATCCATCAAATACATTGATGATGCGATTTGTGTTTCCCAAACCAATGTAATCATCCATACTAATAAAATCCTTCATACATAATATTATTTACTGAATATGAAAACTAATGCAAGTGCATATGTCAAAAAGTGTGTTTCTTTCTAGAATCATGTTAACTGAATTCATGATACTACATAAGCATTGTAGTCTATTAAAATTCCTTATCCATTTTCAACATCAAGACTCGATCTCATAGGGAAAATAAAACCCACTTCATCTGATGGTCATAAACACATCCTAACTGCTATCAAATATTTTATACAGTGGGTTGACCAATACATCTAAATTATGTAATTGATAATTATATATCCAAATTTAATTTAATCCTATCATTTATCTATATGGAATCCCATCCAACATCATTTCTAATAATTAAAAATCTTACAAACATAAGAATGTTATATCCCACTATTCCCAATTCCATAGCTGACACAGATGGTTAAATCCTTATTATCTATAAGGAAATATCCATAATGAGGCATCCAATAAAAACATAATTAAAATATTTAAATGAATAATTAATGATGTTGGTCATGAATGTCATTTACAATTATTTCATACCATATTGGGTAACCATACTAAAATTTGCACTCCCACATGTGCTACACCCTACTCCCAAGTATTTAGAATATAATAAATCCTACCTATTGACATCAAATTACATTCCCTATGTATTTTAATACATGATGTCATTGATAATCATGATTATAGGGTTGCATGGCTACAAGAGTTATAATTCCTTGATGACAAAATATTGACATCACTAAATAATCTTAAGGCTTATGTAAATAAGATGTTTTGTAATGATAAAAAGAAAATAAAACACATAGATTTTGAATTTGGTGATCTTATGCTTAAATAAAATTAAAGGAATACAAATTCAAAATGAGAGATGAAAGGAAAGTTTGAGCCTAATTGGCTAGTTCCATACATCATCACTACTAAGTGTGGTTCTAGTGATTATATACGGGTCATGGAAGATGGAAAACAGTTAGATGAGTCTAATAATATCATCCACCTCAATAATTTATGTGCTTGAACATCATCACCAATTTTTTTTTTAAAAAAAAGGATATAGAGAAATAATTCATCCAGATGTGAAAACCACTTTTATAGCATCTTTGATAAGAACCATGGTCAAAACCACTATTTTGGCACCATGCATAACATTCAATTTTATAAGATTAACCTTGTGCTTGGGGGTAAGGTATACATCCTTCCATGTCCTTCCATCCAATCCATATTATTATCCAACAAACCCTTTCCCATTTTGAAATTGGTGGTGATTTACAACTACTAAAGGGTGAAAACGGTTTTGATAGATCAAAGGGTTGAAAATTATTTACAAGATGATATCAGAGTGACATGAACTTACCTATCTTATGATCCTATGAGAGATTCCTTTTGGTTTCATCCATTCATTCATCCTTCACATCCCATATCTCTTTCCATATCCATTTCTAGATTCAATTTTTGGATTGTCATATAGCTCATATACACACATCTTAGACACTCTTTTGTATATATCTACTCTAAAAATAAACAAAATTAGTAAAATAATTAAATACCAAAAATAGTGCTATAACGTGATAACACCTAGAGTACATGTGAACACTCGTGTTCTAGGTTGGGAATAAATCCTTGATAAAATTTTGACCTAGATCATACTGACTTCATCAAGAATATTTCTTCTATTGGGTGAATATTTTGTCACCACTTGATTGATGGCAAAATAGGTGTTTCAACCACAACATAAGGAGATTTGATCAGAAAAATGTGTAGGTCTACCACATCAAAACGGGATAAATCTCTCCTCTCATCAACGGGAGGTTCCCTATATGGTAGGGGAGGTTCCCTGCTTACTATAATATAGTAATATATGCAAAAAATACACTCAGGGGTATGATAACACCATCCATCTCTCTTTATTTAGAGAAGATGTTCACAAAGCAAAAGAGAAATCTTGGGTAATTGCTGAAGGCATTTCTCTTCTTTCAGAAATGATGTTCAGAATACCAAAGGAAGACTTCCTAGTAGTGACTGTAATAGGACACAGTAACATAGCAGTATGGAGGTGTAGCACAAAGTATTCACCTAAACTACCAAAAGAGTGAAATATTACAAAGGATAATGGGAGCACAAAGTCTTCCCAAGATCCTTTACACTAAAAAAGAAAACACAGACTAAAGATAACTGTGGTAGCACAAAGTCTTCCCATAGTTGGCTTCTGGACACCTTCCAAATTATTTTCACTAATTCTTCTTAATTAATTAAATGGATAAGATGGTATTTAGGAAATAGACATAAGAAGAATCTCCTAAATAACACAAGCTATTCCAACACAAAGTCTGAAACGTCACTTGCTTTCTCATTCAAAAAACAAAATATAATAAACAATCTAAGCTCAAAGTCTCAATAATGACTTTCAATTTGGGTAGAGTTTTGCTTCTATAACAGAGAGATCTCCCTTTCTACAAAATGAGATATTACAATATATAGTGCTTCCAAAAAGACTTGGGTGCTTTGTTTCAAATGGCCCATGCTGCATTCAATGCTTTAAATGCATTTGAAAATCTGTGAAGGGGCCATGCTAGAATAGGGCATCAGCCTTGACATTTGCATTTAGAAACATCTCAAATGTCTCCTCCTAAGCATGGGTTGTCTGTTATTCTTTATGGCACTTACACAGCTATCCACTTCGTCTTTACTTAATGCAGGAAAAATCAGTCATGCCTCTAAAAGTTTGAACTCTCTGATGTCCACCTGCTGTACTATTTCACCTACTAGAAATAACTCTCCTATAGATATTTCTAGATTTCTTGTAGCGATTCATCCTTTTCTTGTCTCATTTTATCTCTTCCTTATAATTTGAGCTCTCGAGATATCTTCTTTGGCTAGTCACTGAGTTTGTTCTTTGGGTTTGTGCCATATTTGAAAATCAATGGATATTTTAATACCCTAAATTTTCCATCCATAGGGATGTGATCAGTTACTTGGTCTCTTGAATTAATTTAAACCTTGAGCCTTTGAACCATCAAGGTGCAATTGTTCAATAGTTTAGGTGGTTCAATCAGCTTGTCAATTCAATAGATTTTTGGTTCAATTAACTCTTTGGTTTCTTTTCCTCTTTGGTTGAATCATCTCTTCAAACTATTTGGCTAAACTTTTGAGTTAGAATTCTTTCTAGAATCTTCCACTTCCCTCATTCACTCAAATCTTTTTTTTGGATTTTGAACTCTTTGAACCTTTGAACCTTTGAACCTTGAACCATTTCAATTCAAAGTTCAATGGTACATTCTCTTTCTTTGAATCCTTTCAAGGTTCCAACTTTTTAGATACTTTTATTTTTTATTGAACTCGTTGAACCCTTGAACTTTGAACCTTTGGAAGTTCAAGGTTCAATGGTTCATTGGTTGAATCTTAACTCTTCGAATATTTTTATCTTCTAAGTATGCCAAACTTATTAAACTTGTTAAACCTTTGAACTTAGAACTCTTTTGGTTTAAGGTTTAATGGTTCAATAGTTCAATCTTCACTCTTTGAAGACTTCTTTTCTTTGATTCTGCCGAAGTCTTCAAACTTTGAACTTGTTAAAGTCTTCGAACTTGTTAAACTTTTAAAGCGGTTGAGTGCTTAACTCTTTTTGCACCTTTGAACTCATTGAACCTTTGAACCTTTGGTGGTGGGGTTCAATGGTTCATTAGTTTAGTGGTTCATTCCATTTGTTATAATCCCACTGATAAGTCTTTTGATTGAACTTCAACGTTGAACTAGCCTTGAAATGTCTAAGTGTTTGGAACTTGTTTCTTTGTGAAAGCCCGTCGATTGAACCTGTGGAACCTATTGAACCTGCAAGTCCCTTAACCAAAAATACTTGAATAATTGAAGATCTTGGATGCTCAAAACATTTTTTGAAAAGGGAGGACATCATTTTGGCCTAGAGGACCAAAATAGCTGATATGTTGTCCCAAAAACAAGTGACAGATTTTGAGAACAATAGCTAGCTCTAGTTGGGTAACTTCCATCGATTGCAAAAATAATTGAAGGGAGTAGAAACCATAATCTTAGTGCCTTCATCTATGCCATTGGGATATGGAGTCATGCCACCCAAAAATAAAGATGCCAAAAAAAATGAACAATACAAAATAAACTAAATACTATACATATGTACAAGTGATCTTATCTGATACTTCAAGGATTGAAGTGCTTCAGATACTACCCACTATGAGGTAGTGAAAATGATGTTTTGTCTTGATATATCAGCAAAAAATAATTTTCTCCTTAGAATTGATGATTGGCAAATGGACCTCTCCACCAGGAATCAAATTTTCTATGCATTCCTTTTGGTTCTCTCCTCTTACCCCACAACAAGAATGGATCTCTAATCTAAAAACCATGAATCCTTGCGCTCTTGCCAAAGAGTTTCTTTACCTAACATTGACGTGCAGTAGTATGGTCCATTATCATAGTTCGTTTTTCTTCTGGTCTAATAAAGCACATGATTTGATTGACAGCATTAAACTCTCGTCAATTGTTGGCATTATCAGGTACACTTGGTTGAAAGACCAATTTGATAGTGTAATTATGCTCTTCAACATCTTTTTGAGGAACCATGAGTGTTACAGAGACAACCAATAAATCTACATGATTATGAAGCTCTTTGGGCACTGCAGAAATATTGAAAGCATCAAAACTTTCAAGGTAGTCCCATATCTAATTGTGAGAATGTCACAATTTTTCATTCTTGTTTTGATATAGGTTCCTCACCTGACAAACCACCAGCTCAGCATCTCCTTTGGCGTGAAGGAGCTTAACACCTTTATCTTGAGAAACCTTTAGACTAAGTAGTAGCGATTCGTATTCATTGGTGTTGTTAGTGTTGCTAAACTGCAACTTATATGCATAGGGGAAAATATCTCCTTGAGGAGATATTAAGACAATCCCAGCTCCAGAGCTAGTAGAAGAATAGCTGCCATCAAATTCCAATGTCCATACATCATTAGAGTCTAATCTTTCCTCATATTTTTATTCATTTAGAAGGGAGGATTATTTTTCACCTTGCTCTATCATTGAACTCTCTGATCTTCTCTCTGAACTTTGTGAAGTGCCACTTATAGGACTTTCCTCTAGTGAAACAGAAACCTCCTCTGTGGTCAGAAAGTAGTTACCCATTCCTAAATATTTAAATAAAATTTGAGCTTTAAGCATCAAAGTTTGGGAAACAATGTACTTTAACTCCTTCTCAGGGAGCAACCTCTACATGATGCCCTTGATAGGAATCCTTGACTCAAACAAGTCCATGCTTAACTCACCACCAACATCTTTGCAAAAACTTGACCCAAGAAGGATGTCGTATGAGGCTGGGATGTCGACCACCAGGACTGTCATCTTAATTCTTTTTCCTGGGAAGGCCACAAATCCAAACTAAGTATCTTTTATTTGTCCTGGCAAAGGCACTTGTTTATTCTCCATGGAGAAACATCTCCAAAAGGTCTTGGTTAGCGTGAGTCCAAGAGATTCTACCACTTTGGTGGGCATGACATTGTCAGATGTGCCTGACTCTATGATGTAATTGTTTAGCTAGTTTCCATTTATCAGTAGGGAAACATAAAATGGTTCTATTTTTCTAGGGGTAGTTGGAGGAGTAAGCACAAGATTAATTTGGGTAGATGTGGGAGTTACGTTTGGAATTTCTTGTCCTGTAGGGATGGTTTTATTCTTCACATAATTAACCAACCTATCTAATTGCTTAGGGTTAGATTGCAAGAATTCAAACTCAGAGATTTGAATTTTATTCTTTTTAACATGGTCAAGTATGTCAAATGATTGAAATGAACTTGAAATAGGGGAAGACAATCCATCCTTCTAGTTTTCTAGGGGTGTGGAACTGGTCTGCAAATTTGAAGTAGAAGGTGCATGAAGATTTAGAATACTTACTTTTTTCCTGCTCACTAGGTCTTTTGACTGGAAAGTTAGTGTAATTCCCCATTTAGCAAATGAAATTGCTAGTTGAGATCCTTCCCCTATTTTTAATTTATCATCTTATTGAGTTGAGTGGTTCTGCGACCTGGTGAACACTACGTATGATCCATCAAATGCTTCACCTTTGCTTTTAGGCTCATCCTAGTAATTCAAGAAACCAATGTTAGAGTAACTAGCTGATGCTTCTTGGTCTTCTATAAAGAGATAAGTGCCATCTTCTAGGTTCAACTCAGGTTGGAAAGAGAAATTAGATTTAGTTATAAGATATCCAACTACCAAGTTGGCTGGAGTTGCTTCAATGGCAAGCTTCCCCTAAAGGGGAGGAAGACGATTTGGATGCCCTTATTTTCTAGTAGCATTGCCTTTGTATGACTAATTAGGAAAATTCCTCCTTGGTATATCTTGGTATAAAAGAGGAGTAGACATCCCTTATGCCATTTACTTTTTGAGAGCTAGCAGTTCATTTGCCAGCTTCTACACCATAGGATTAGTGGTGCCTGTAGATGAATATTTAGAAGATGAAGAAGATTTACCTCTGTTAGGATCTCTTCTTATCTTTCATGCCAAGATAAGATCATCTTCCACATCAGTGGCCAAATCTTGTGCTATGGCAAGGTCGATGTGGCTAACTCATCTCAATAAGAAACTCACTTTTGGAAGCTGAGAATTAATGAAAAAACATTTGAGATTCTCAGTTGTTGGCTAAGCAATTATAGGAATCTTGTTCCTCAGCTTGTCAAACTTGGATATGAAATCCCTCATAGGTTCATGAGGATCCTTATTCATCTATGTGAGCTGAGCCAATAGGGCATGTGCATCTTCTATAGGCTTCAACCTAGCTTCAAATTTGGCTTTGAGGGTGTTCCAATCAATCATTATTTGGGCCTACATATGATAAAACTAGTCTATAGCAGTGCCTTGTAACATTTCCACAAATAGCCTGACTACTACGTCCTTATACTCCACACCTATCATGCCATAGGCTATGCTGAAGGCTATAATATGTTCATCAGGATGAAATCTCCCATCACCAAATAACTTGGGGAAATTCTTCCTTGAACAATGAGGTAGCTCATGTAGAGGTGGAATTAGATTGAGGGGACCAAAAGAGTTACCCTGGGGGCCTTGAGCTCCCATGATATGACTACTGAAGTGAGGGATAACAAATCTCTAAGGGGTATGTATTGACAAAGCTCTGCTAATAGCAAAAATAGAAACTTTGCCTAGTAATGGAGACCTAACTTTAGTAGGAGGAAAACTCCTAGTTTGCTGAAGGTGAGATGGTGAAGGAAATAGATCAAAATCACTTTGTTGTACCAACTTGAATACAGGGTCAAAAATACCTTTAGCTCTCTAGCTTTGCATGTATGGTGGATCTCCTAGAGTGCTAAAATGGAAATGGAAAATTATTAGAACTACTTATTCTTCCCCAATGGAGTCACCAAAAACTATTGGGTGAATATTTTTTCACCAGCTGACTAATGATAAAATAGGTGTTTCAACCACATCAAAATGGGATAAATATATCCTCTCATCAAGGGGAGGTTCCCTATATGGTGGGGAGGTTCCCTAATTACTATAATATAGTAATATATGTGGAAAATACACTCAAGGGTAGGATAACACCATCCATCTCTCTTTTTTCAGAATACGAAAGGAAGAATTCCTGGTAGTGACTATAACAAGACGTAGTAACACAATAGAATGGAGGTGCAACACAAAGCCTTCACCTCAACTTCCAAAAGAGTGAAATATTATGAAGGATAATGGGAGCACAAAGTCTTCCCAAGATCCTTTATACTGAAAAAGAAAACACACACTAAATATAACTATGGTAGCATAAAGTCTTCCCACAGTTGGCTTTAGGACGCCTTCCAAATTACTTTCACTAATTATTCTTAATTAATTAAATGGACAAGATGGTATTCAGGAAACAAACATAAGAATAATCTCCTAAATAACACAAGCTATTCCAGCACAAAGTCTGAAAGGTCACTTGCTTTCTCGTTCAAATAACAAAATATGATTAACAATCTAAGCTCAAAGTCTCAGTAATGCCTTTCAATTTGGGTAGAGTTTTGCTTCTATAATAGAGAGATCTCCCTTTCTACAAAATAATATATTATAATAAATAGTGCTTCTAGAAGGACTTGGGCACTTTGTTTCATAAAATAGCCCATGCTACATTCAATGCTTTAAATGCATTTGAAATATTTGAAGGGGCCATGTTGGAACAGGGCATCAACCTTGAATTTTGCATTCAAAAACATCTAAAATGTCTCCTCCTAAGCATGGGTTGTCTGATCTTCTTTATGGTGCTTACACATCTACCCACTTTGTCTTTACTTAATGCAAGAAAAATAGGCCGTGCCTTTGAAAGTTCACGCTCTCTGATGTTTACTTAGTGGATTGTTTCACCTACTATAAATAATTCTCCTATATATATTTCTAGATTTCCTATAGCTATTCATCTTTTTCTTGTCTCATTTTGTCTCTTCCTTACAATTTGAGCTCTCAGTCAATCTCTTCTAATTATTTGGTTGAAATTTTGGGTTGGAATTCTTTTTGGAATCTTCCACTTCCCTCATTCTCTTGAAGCTTTTGTTTAGATTTTGAACTATTTGAACCTTTAAACCTTTGAACCTTGAACCATTTCGGTTCAAAGTTCAACAGTTCATTCTCTTTCTTTGAATCCCTTCAAGATTTGAAATTTTTGGATCCTTTTCTTTTTTTTGGAACTCATTGAACCCGTGAATGTTGAACCTTTGGAATTTCAAGGTTCAATGGTTCATTGGTTAAATCTTAACTCTTCGAATCCTTTTATCTTCTAAGTACGTCAAACTTATTGATCTTGTTGAACCTTTGAACTTAGAACTCTTTTACTTCAAGGTTCAATGGTTCAATAGTTCAATCTTCCCTCTTCAAATCCTTCTTTTATTTATGTCCTCTGAAGTCTTCAAACTTTGAACTTGTCAAAGTCATCAAACTCATTGAACTTTTGAAGCGGTTGAAGTGCTTAACTCTTTTTGGACATTTGAACTCATTGAACCTTTGAACCTTTGGAGGTAGGGTTCAATGGTTCATTAGTAAATTAGTTCATTACATTTGTTTGAAGCCCACCAATAAGTCTTTTTATTTAACTTCGGTGTTGAACCAGCCTTGACATGCCTAAGTGTTTTGAACTTATTTCTTTGTGAAAGTCCGCCGGTTGAACCTGTGGAACTTGTTGAACTTGCGAGTCCATTAACCAAAAATTCATGAATAATTGAATAACTTGGATTCTCGGAACATTTTTTTGAGAAGGTAAGATATAATTTTGGTTTGTAGGACCAAAATAGTTGATATGTTGTCCCCAAAAACAAGTGACAGATTTTGGGAACAACAACTTCCACATACACTCCCATGCATGTATCCTTGATTTCATCACCATCTACCTATATTAATTTCTTGATTTTTTATTTTTATTTTATGTCTTGACTCAATATATATTAATCATGAGGTTTGTCATGGTTATTTCTCTCCCTTGTATTTTAGTCCATCCATGATCATATGATAATAATGTTACACTAATTCTTCCATATTATGGTGCATTTGTTTATTGTATCAACTTTTAGTCCTTATGCATAGTGTGTCTAAGTCATCATGGTGTTTTATGTCATGGTGCATAGCATTATGTGCTACATCAAAATTAATATTGAAAAGTGTATAAGTAGGCATGTTGCAATGGCATTACATTCTTCTTGAAAAAATATATTCATATTTTAACATCTATTTTCAAATCCAATTAGCTCATCCATATTTGAACATTAAAATTCAAACTAGCATCAATAATCATATTTTAATCCTCATCCTCCCTCCCTCACCTTTCAATAGAGCTAAATTAGCTTAAGGTCTATCTTGACTATGTATACAAAACTTAGTTACATGGTATTTATGAGTTAAGTTCAACCCATCCTATTATCATTTTTATTATTTATTTCCATTATCATCCCTAATAAATTCATCAATTTCATCTTCGATAATAATCTATTCACTACATCACTACCCAAATACCAATTACGTCATCCTTTATTTCTATCAATCTCTTTTATTCACTTGTCTAGGATATTAATCTCTTTTAACAAGTTGATTGATAGTCATCCTTGTGTCACACCTCCATCTCTACCAATACTTAACTTTACCTATTTTTAATGAACCCCTTTGACATTTTCCATATCATTTTTATCTCCAAAACCAACATCTAATATACCATTTGGTTCATCATCTTCCTTATCATCACTTTTTCTATCAGTGCTTAGTTAATTGTGATACCCCTTGATTCTTCACTTTCATATCATTTATTTTATTTACTTATTCCACTCCTTTGATTTCCCATATCACTTTCTTCCATATGTTTCATTATCCTTAAGTTTAACCAGCATTCCATTTTCTCATCGATCTAGTTTAGACCTCTTTTAGTTGATTACATTTCCTAAAACATATCTCATCATCCCAATCCCTTACACGATAGATAACATTATCTCACATCCACATTAAATTCCCTAATCTACCTATTTTTCACTACCATCCTCCACCCTCATCTTACAAATTCTGTTCTTCATCTCATTTTTTCAATTCATTTCATTTTATTATCTTCCTTGATTTCACTTGGTTTACTTTGCAAGTTGTATATGAGTCTTTCTTCTCATTAATAACTATTTTATAGGTGTTTATCCTTTCATTATTATTTCCTTTTATCAAAGTAAGCATTCCTACTCAAGAATACTTACTTCTTCATCCTCCTGCTCATCCATTTATTTGAGACCTAGTTATCATCTTCATCCTATTTCATCCATCATATCACCAATAATAAGTGTTTAATCACTAGGTCGTACTTATTTTACATCCATGTTTACCCATATCCTCCACATTTTATTTCAATGTTTGATACATCTACATCTTGTATCTCAATGTTTTAGAATGTTGTGCATATGATCCTAGTTTTCTTCTTCCATTTAATCACTTATCATCAAGGATATTTTCCTTTCATGTTGTTCCATGTTTTAGTGATAAAATCATAGATAAGGTATCCACATAAGATAACCTCTATTTATATGATGCTTATATATTCACACAGACCAAGAAATAGACTCAAACCAAACATGCAAACAATAATATAACTTTAAATATTTGAATAGTTATTCATTAAATAATTACAATTATTAAATCATATACATAGCATCACACTACCATTAAATCTTATTTTCCAAGAAAAAAGTGAAAAAAGAACACTCATTATTATACTCTACTTTACTCTCCACATAGCTTGACCCCATTCATAAATTGACTTCTATAAATAAATCAAAGTATTCCTTTGACATTACTATATTCATGGGGTGACTCTTTAAACTCCATAAAATTATAAAAATGTCTAATATTAGGGTGGCCTTCCATTTTCAAGATCAACATCTAACTATCAGTAACTTAAAAAAAATGTTGGTTGGCGTTTTAGGATAATTAATAGCTATGAAAACCACCATAGATTTGATGTAATTAATCCAAATGATGTGAAATTATAAGCATAGGTTATAAACTACAATTTACATCACCCTTCTGAATTTTAGTTACTTTAAGGTCACCATAGCTGAATAATAACATATATTATGATGCCAAATAATATAATTATAGAAACGGTATCAACATAAGGATAACCTATATTTATATGATACTTTTATATTCACTAAGACTAAGATATATAGTTAGATAAAACATGCAGATAATAATATTAATTTATATATTTATAATTTCATTCATTTAATCATTACAATTCTTGAATCATCTACATAACATCACACTATCATACTAGCTTATTTTACATGACTCTAATTCACAACCTATATATGCCCATGTGTTTGAGGGTGATAGGCTAAACTGAAGTCTAGCCTTATTCCAAAATTATTAAATATCATCCTCCAAAATTTCACAAAAAACTTTATATCTCTATTAGATACAATACCTCTTGGTAATCCATAAAATCTCACAACATCTTGATAAAACACATTTGCAATATGTGTGACATCAGTAGTCTTCTAGAATGCTATAAATTGAGCCATATTAAAAATTATATCAATAATAACACATATGGAATCACTACCTCATTGTGTTCTTAACAATTACATAGCAAATCATGTGCTCAATACATCCCATAGTTTATCAACAATAGCTAATGGCTAATAAACACTAACATTGTGACTTTTTCCTTTAGTATATTGGCAAACTCTACACTTTTGCATTAAATTATTCACATTTGTACTCATATAAGGCTGATAATATTTGTTTATTATATGTTCCAAAGTCTTATCATACCCAAAATCACTAGCTAGACCTCCACCATATTTTTATTTTAATAGGTTTTCTTTCATGAAACCTTAAGGTATACACAACTTCTTTCCCTTGAACAATAATCCATCTTGAATCATATACACTCACCATATATTTTTTATGTGTTTATTGGAATATTGCATTTTTTCCATGCATTTTGTACATCCAAACCTTCTTCAAACAATTTTTTCATCGATTCAAATCGAATTACTTCCACCTTTAACTCATTCTCTACAAGAGCTCAGCTACTCAAGGCATATACTACCTTATTAGAATTTCAACTTCTATTTTTCAAAAAAAAAGAATAAATTTGAATAAATTATATGGATTTAATGTGTCATTGACATATATTGCCTTGGTTATTAATGAAATGCAAAGCATGATTGTCTTTTTACAAAATAAACTCTTTTAGCAACAATAATTCCATCATTTATTTAGAGCTTACATCATTACATAATAATTTTCATCATAGATTGAATACTTCATCTTATCTTAATTCAAATTATGAATGAAATAGGAAATGGGACTACCATATTGAATCAATACTACTCATATATCTATTTTACTTGTATCATAATTAACCGAAAACACTTTTCTAAAATTTGGTATGGCTAACACTAGTTTTTCTATAATATTTCTCTTGAAAAATTGAAAGCTATTTTGTATTATAATAATCTACTAAAATATATTCGTATCTCCATTCATAGTCTTTGTTATGGGTGCAAATATATCACTGCAATTTCTAACAAATTTTCTATAGAAACTTGCCAACCCATAGAAACTTCTCACTTTAAGCATACACTTTAGTGCATGCCAATCCACAATGGCCTTTACCTTCTCAAGGTAGATATTCAGCCCATCCTTAGAGATTACAAATCCCAGATATATCATTTTGTCTCACATGAATCCACATTATTCAAGTTTACTAACAATTTATCTTCCTTTAGCTTATCCAAAATCAACATAAAATGCTTGAAATGTTCTTCCTTAGAATGACTAAAAATATAAATTTCATACATACGTACTATCACAAACATAACCATGAAAGGCTTCAACATTTTCTTCATGAGTGTCATGAATGTAATTGAGGCATTTGACAAACTGAATGGCATGACCATCCACTCATATAACCTATCATTCATCTTGAATGTGGTCTTATACTCATCACCTTAACTTATGATTATTTGATGATACCCAAACTTCAAATCTATCTTTGTGAAGTACCTTCATCCACTCAAACAATACATTAAGTAATAAAATTTTTTACTTAATGGTGATCTTATTTACTACATGTGAATCCATGGACATTATCCATTATACACATTTCTTTGGTGCCAACACATCTAGAATTACACATAGTCGTAGACTCTCTTGAATTAATATCTTCCTCAAAAACTCCTACACTTTCTTTTTTGTCTCCTCACTCTGAATTAGTGTCAACCTATGGGCTTATTCATTAGGAAACATTTCTCCTAACATTAAATCTATATGATGACTAATACTTTTTCAATGTGCTAGTCCATCCAGTAATTCACTTTTCATAATATCAGCATAATATTTCAACATATTCTAAATTTCAATAGGTAGGTCACTTACCATAATGGTTATCATATCTTACATAGGATTTGAAATTAGTGCAAATAACATTTATTTCTCCTTATCCACATTTAAAATCTATTTATTGGATGCCAATATTACTTTAGAACTATTCTCCACCTCATCTCTTTTATCCTTTAATGGACTCAATGTGAATCTCTTAACATCCTTATTAAGGGTGTAGGTTTTTTCTCTTTTACTATATATATATATATATATATATATATATATATATATATATATATATATATATATATATATATATATATCCTATCAAACTACCATGGCCTATCTAATAGAACATAACATACATCCATTTGCAGGATGTCATACAAAAATTCATTCTTGTACAAACCAATCTAAAATTTCACCACACATTGCTCATTCACTAGCGCTTGGTACCCCTTAAGCAACTAAGAAACCTTGTAATATGTAGGATGTGTTAATTTATTTAGCCCATTTTTTCCACAATCTCTTGAGAAACTAAATTATCCATTCTATCATTGTCAATCACAACTATACCACACTTGCCTCTAAATTTGTAGATAGTCTAGAACAAACCTTGTTTTTGTGGTATTTCATTAACTTTTTTGGCTAGTTTCAAAAATATTCTATTTGTCAACAAAGCCTCCCCTTGTTCTAGCTCTTTTTTATGTATGAGCGACCCAACGCTCTCCTTATCTCTAAAGGTTATATGAGTTATCCTGTCATTTCTATTACTATTATTCTAAAAATATTTTGGACAATCATATGCTTTATAACAATTTTACTTATTACATCCAAAACAATTACCTTGAAAACCTCTGCATCTACCTCATCCATAGAAGCATCTTCCTCTAGAAGAATATTCTCCACTCTAACTTGTGTTTTGATTTTTTAAACTACATGCCTCTCTACCAATATTTTTTTGACCTCTTCCACCATTATTATGTCCTCATCCTCTTAAATACCTTCATCTAACTCTAGTTTTCTTATGTTAGTTCCTCATTAGCTTCTCCTCTACCTTCAATGCACATTGATAGGCTTCATCTATGTTTCTAAGGTTAATTAAACTAATTTCATCTTATATGGTAAAAAATAGTCCATTCACATACCTTACAACATTATCATGCTCATCCTCTATATGTCTAGCCCTTATAGTGAGTCTATAAAACTCTTCAATATATTATTTGATGTTAATCGCTTTTTATCTTAAATTCTTTAGTTTTATATATAGACTCATCAAATAGTAAAAAGTCATAAATTTAGAATTCAACTTGCCATCATCTCTCAATATTTTATCTTCTCCTTACCTTCGTTTATCTATCAACCTGCACATAATCACACCATTAAGAAGCATGGTTCTTCATCTTTATGCAAGTAAATTTCACCTTCTTGTGTTTTTCCATAAACACATATTCAAAATAATTCTCCATACCTATTATCTAGTCTAAAATCTCCTTTGGATACAATATCCCAGTATACCAAGGTGTTTCTAATCTTGGTTTACTACCAAGCCTTATCATAACTCAAAAAATCTAGTTTCAACTTCATTATCCATATCCTTCACACTAATATCCTAAACTTATTATTCATTTTCATCACTCACTTATCCACCATTATGTTCTCTCATTTATGCTCTTTCCATTTCATACAACCTTTATTGGATCCATATAATCAACTCATCTAAACATTGAAGTTAGGATCCTCTTGGTCTTCCTCATCTTCTTACAATGTTTCCTATGTGTGTCATCTCTCTAACGATGTGAAATTATCTTTCACTTGCCAATAGACTCAAATAGTGTCTTATTAATATACACATATATAAATTAATAAAACATGGATCTAATATAAAATGATGCTAGCACATATAGGTTATCCACCTAAGGACAACCTTTATTTATGTGATGCTTATATATTTACTCAAACCAAGACATAGATGTAAAAAAAACATGTAGAAAAAAAATAGTAATTTAAAATTTAAAATTATAATTCATTAAATAATTACAATGGTTGCATCATATATATAAAATCACACTACTTTACATGCTTATTTTCTATGATAAAAATGTGAGAAAAAGAACACTCACTATTTTTTTGTACTCTACTCTCCACACATCTTGTCTGCTCTCATAAATTGATTTACCTAATAAAATTTTAATATTAATTTGACATTATTAGATTTATGATTTTAATATTCAACTTACCTAACATTACAAAAATTTAAAATATTTTACTGGCCTTTCATTTTCTTGATCAACACCTAACTATCAGTAACTATCAAAAATTGTCAAGTAACATTTTAGACTTATCAATAGATTAGAAAACCACCATAACTTCAATGTCATTAATATAAATGATGTGAAATTTTAAATATATTTTATAAAATAAATTTTAAATAACAAATCCAAATATTAGTTGCCTCTGGTTAATCCAGGTCATCGTAGGTGAATAAAAATTACCAAGTGTCATATAATACATAGATTATGTTTCTAAGTTTAATGGCGATTAATATAAATTCCATGGTTTTAAATATTTTATTTAAAATAATATAAAAGTTTAAACATATAAATATAAATATGTTTTAAATCAAACCATTAAATTTGGTCCCCTAATTCTCACTAAAACCATTCTTTAAGATAGTCAACTACCAAGTTAGATAGAACCTTGTTTCTAGATAAATAATAGTCATAGAAAATATAGTAACTTTGGCTCCACTTATCCAACTAAAATTAAATTTTAAACATGCTTTTTAGGATGAATTATCTATTACCAATACACTTTTGGTAAGTAAATTGTTAGCAAATCTATACCTAAAGTAATAAAAGCTCTTATCAATGAAATAATAGTTACACCTCTATGGTGACTGTAAAGAGTTTGAATTTTTTTATAGAGGAAGTACATTTTGTATGTTAATCCACCCCTAATTTTTAGCATATAATTAATTCGAAAATATAGATACATGTGATGAAACCTCCTACCATTAAAATAATTGATACACCTATGTGGTATCTCCAAATGGTCTAAAACTTTTTGCAGAGGTTGTAAATTGCATGTGTTAAACCACCACCAAGTTTTTGTATCTAATGCATTATGTAACATAATCATGAGTGATGAAACCTTATAATGTATAAATAGTTACTATGCCTATAATATACATTTAAATGGTTTGAAATTTTTTACAAAGGCTTTAAGTGTCATGTGCTAAACTTCTACTTAGATTTATCATCTCATTAATTTTATAACATAACTATAAGTGAGGAAACCTTCTACTAGTGGAATAGTTGGTACACCTCCATAGTAGCTCCAAATGGTATAATAATTTGTAGGATTTTGTATTTATGCTATTATATGACTGCAAAAAAACTCATCAGCTAATTTATTTTGTAATTTAAATTTTATTTCTAGAAATTTCTCATGACTTAATAGTCTTTGTAGATTGATATAAATAATCAAAATGTCTATGTGATTTCTATGAAAAAATAATATTTTTACAACATCAATCATAATGGTTAACAAGCTTAGGAAAAAAAAGAAATAAACATAAACCAACATAAAAAACCTAAGGTAGCATATTTATAAAATTGTCCTTCGCCTTGGATGTTATTGCATCAATAGTGTTGTTTTCAATGACATTGGTCATTTTTTGTATTGAGATTTATGCTCCCTATCATGAAATGAGTCAATAATTTCTATATGAAATTGATTTCTTAAATAACTCATAGTATAAGGTGGTGATATGAATTTTATATCTAATCCATCTTCATAACCATCATTATTACTTAAAAAATCATCATATCATTATTCAAATCATTATTTACTCTTTTAGGGACATCCACATGTGCCTATTTTTTTGTAGCTTCTTGATTATTTTAAAATTCATTATATAATATGCATATATTTTTACATCAACCTATTACACAATTTAAATTTTCATCAATATGATCATTAATCATTGATTACAATCATTTAACTCTTAAACCATTGTTTGTAATCCAAACACATAGTTTTTGCTTTACTTGGGGCACATCAAAGTCTGCAACTTATCTTGAATCTACCCTAATCAGGGATAATAAATTCACCATCATAAGAACATCAATGAAAATAAACATTATCTCAATTTATTTAATTTTATCCCTAGGTTAATATCATCCATTCATAATGATTCCCACTAAAGGGAGAACAACATCTGGCCTAAGGTCCATTCAAACTATGTAGGTATCACTTAGTTACATGGGGTTTCCAATGTAATCTAAACCATTATTACTTCCTATTCCATTCAACCCATCATCATTTAAACCTTAATCCATGTAATAGGTTAAAACCTTGATCTATGCTTTTAAATCAATCAATCAATTAATTATCCATCTAAGCTTGAAGCTTTTACTCTGCTTGGGGAAAATCAAGATTACAACTCAATACTTGGTATAGTTTTTCCCAAATCCACCTTTCCTGGGAAAAATCAAAGTGTCTATCTTATCTTGGGATATATCTTTCTCAAACCAAACCTACCTAGTGTAAATCAACTCATTACATTGGAAAATAAATCTTGCAAACATTAGCTTAAATGGGTTAAATCCATCCATGGATAAATTTAATCATCACATCCCACATCCCAACCACTCTTTAATCATCACCCACTTATTAATTTTTCCATTCAATCAATTTTTATCTCTATTTCAAGAGCCCATTGGTGCCCTTCATCTTTACATGTCCTCTCAATGGGGAGTCATCAATGAAATTATTTCATCATTGTTGTCTAATTTATCATCCACCCTTTTTAATATTTTTATCTATATGAAAATTTGTTCTTATACTCATCATGTTTTGAAATACCTTCTCAAAGTGGGGGAAAATGTAGATAGTAAAAATTGGACACTTCTTTACAAATTTAACTAATGAATATTTTATTTGCACTGACATCCCTAGACTTCAATGTTTATCACCCCTATCCAATTAAGTTATTTCTTCCATAATAATATGTAATACCATAAAATTAAGATTTTACTACATTATTTAATTAATACAATATAAATAGCTCATTTGTCCCTAATTCCATGGATTTTAAACATCCATAATTATCAAAATCTAAAAATTAAATAATACCCACATCATGACATCATCTTCCACCCTCTTCCACTTTCTAAATTTTAATGATGCCATAGGGTCCACCATTCCCCCATCATTTTAATTTTTTAATTTAAAGGTTATTATTTTCAATTCTCAATGATGTCATAAGATATACCTATCCCCCATGATCTAAATTTTATAATTTAATTAATCCACTTTTCAAACTTCAATAATGTCACAAGCTTCACTTGTAGCCTATAATTATAATTTTATAATCCAAATATTTATCTTTATTAAATTAAGAATACACCTAAAATAAAACTAACCTCAACTATAAAATTAAATAATCCATGCAATCCTTCATGGGTCGATTGTCCCCCCTGTTTCCCACTCCTAAGATTCCAACTAAATAATTTAATAATATCCCATCAATTCAATAATCCTCTACCATTGATCACCAACTAAGAACATGACTCATTAAAATAATCTACACACACACACACACACACACACACACACACACACACACACACACACACACACACACACACACACACACACACATATTCAAATCCATTTACACTAATCTCAAAATACACTACAAAGTGATATAATAAATACATTGGCTTTAGGTCCATTTGGACTATATATTCAATGTACAATTGCATGGGGTTTCTGACATAAGCTCAACTAATTTTATTTTCATTCTTACCATTCATTTACATTATCAAACATAATAATTTCATCCTTTCCTCCTTCATAATAAAATCTTAACTACATCATTACCCATATACCCATTACCTCATCTCTTTCATCTTATCAATCTCTTTTAATCACTCATCTAGCCTTTCAATCTGTTATAATGAATTGATTGACAAACATCCTCATGCCATGTCTCCATCTCCACCAATCCTCTATTTTACCCCTATTTTTAAACCCATTTTACATATTCCATTCCATTTTCAAGTATGAAAGCTAACATTCTCTAACATTCACTTTCAATTCCAAAATCTACCTATTTATCATTGCCATCCTCCCTCCCTCATCTACTACATTTTATTTCTTCATCTCATTTATCTAATTCATTTCATTTTTCTCATCTTCCCTAATTTTGCTTGGTTTAATTTTCAAGCTAGATAACAGTCCTTGCCCCCAAAGACATGTCATTTAAAGGTATTTATTCTTTGAAAAATATTCCATAATTTCCTTTTTCTTCTTATTTATGTAATAAATCATACTTATCACTACCTTTTAATTCATCCTTTCCATCATCCATTTATCTAATTCTTAAATATCCTCTTTATCATCTACTTTATATATTACCATCAATAATAAGTTCATGATCAATGGATCATACTTAATTTATATCCATGTTTACCTATGTCCTCCAGTTATTAATTTAACACATGAAATATCATTAGGTTTGTTATTTGGCACATCTATATCTTCCATCTCAATGTTTATACATGTTGCACATAAGAGTATCATTTTTTTCCATTTACTCACTCAGCTTCAGGAACTATTTCCATTAATTTCATCCCATTGGTTGTGCTCTTCTTAGTGACATTTGTTAATTTGTGTATTGAGATCTATGCCCCCAATGATGAAGTACGTCCATATATTATGCATGAAATTTATTTATTCAATAAATCATAGGTTAAGGTGGTGATATGAATTCCATATCTAGTCCATATTAATAACCATTTTTATCCATCAACACATAATTACCTGATTCTTTAAATCATTGTTTCATCACTTTGGCCATCCTAATTTGCCTAGTTTTCTATAGCTTCTTCATTCTTTGTAAATTCATTATATCATATGCACATAAATTTTATTCAAACTATTTGACCTTTAAAATACTCATAAATATTATCATTAATAATTTCTTGATATTGATTAACTCCTAAACCAATTATTTTAATGTAAATTCATAGCTTTCACCTTGTTTGGGGTACACCAAAGATTGTATCTTATCTAAAACCAACCTTGCTTCGGGAAAAGTAATTCACCATCATCATAATGTAAAATAAAACAATCATTATATCAAGTTAAATTATTTCATCCATGGGTTAATATCATCCATTCTTAATCATACCAACCTAAAGGGATAAATACATATAGCTTGAGGTCCATTTTGACTATGTAGGTAATGCTTAGTTACATCAGGTTTCTAAGATTAGCTCAACTATTATTCCTTACCATTCCCTTCCTCAAAATCATCATTTCATTATTAATCTATGAAATATGTTAAACCTTGATCTATGCTTTCAAATCAATCAATCAATTTGCTATCTGTCTAAGTTTGCAACTCCATCATTGGGATAAAATTTCCCATGTCCACCCTTCTTTGGTTAAATCAAAGTGTGAATATTATCTCAAGATGTGTATTTAAAAAATCATCCCTACTTGGAAAAGCTAACACCATCATCATCAAAAATTAAATCATGCAAGCATCATCTAAAATGTGTTAAATGCATCCATGAATTAATCTCATCACCATATGCTACATCTCACCTATTCTTTCCTCATGACCCACTCATTGATTCTTAAAATCTAATTTTTTATATATCTTTTTTTCAATATCCCATATTTATATTTCATCCCCATATGTCCTCTCAAGAAGAACTCATCTATCACAACATTTCATCATCAACATCTAATTTTTCATCCACTTTTTTAGTTATTTCTTTCTTTGAAAAGTTTTTACTACATTCATCATGTCTTATAACACATTATAAAAGTGGAGGAAAACATATACACTTAAATTATACACTGGGACAAATTGAAGTTATCATTTTTCTAAATTTGCACTAACATCCCTAACCTTCCCTATTCATCACCCCTTAACTAATTAAATAATTTATTCCCTAACCATTTCCAATCCCATAATATTTTCATCCTATTCATTTATTAATAAATCTAAATTTATTAACTAATCCTTACATAATTCTATAGATTTTAAATACCCAAAACTATCAAAATTCAAAAATCAAACAATCCCCACATCATGGCATCATCTTCCACCCCCTTCTACTTTCCAAATTTAAATGATGCCAGTGGCTCTACCTATCCCCCATCATCTTAATTTTATAATATAAATATTCATATTTTTATATCCCAATGATGTCATACGCTCCGCCTGTCCCGAATCATCTAAATTTTATAATTCAAAGATTCAACATTCCATGTTTTAATAATGTCATGGGTTCTACCTATCCCTTTTCATTGAAATTTCCTAATGCAAATATTCATCTTTTTAAATTTTTATAATTATCCTAAAATCCCACAAACAACCATACCAAATAAAATAATGCATTTAGTCCTCAATGGGTCAAATGTCCCTGCCTATTTCTAACTCTTAGTATTCCCACTAAATAATTCGATAACCTCCCACAAATTCAATCATCTTCCATTATTGATCCCCAACCAAGATCAGTGGTTCTCATTAATCAAACCAAACATATAGATAGAGACATTCACATCCATTTCCACTAAGCATAAATTTCATAATGAAGTTATATCCAAATCCATATATTGAATATTCAAGCATCATCACAAGGAGAGGTTTTATCAAATCATTGATGTGATTCAATAATCCATTTGTAACTGTGATCATATACGAGCATAATTAAATTTATCATAAGAATAAGTTGAAGGTATATTTATCTTTCATTTTTCTTCTATTGCCTAGTCTAAGGTAAACTATAATAGATTTAGTTAGTTTCCATTTTATATTGATTTCTTATAGTCTAATAATCTTTATTCTTGGGTTATAAATAGCTATCTAATTCACGATATCAAATCTATATAATATGAAATATTAGACACATAATTGTAAATAATATAATTTTTTTCATTATTACTAATAACTAATGCCTTAAATTGCATTAAAGGATTATAAATAATAAGGAAATAATGAATAGCTATCCCATTATATCTAAATTTAAATGTAATATAACTTAATTAATTAATATTTTTATCATAAATCATGCTCTATAATGCTATCTAAAATAAATGACTTTGAAATTTGACATGGGAAAAACATGATGTGACATTCATCCCCTCCTTAAAATTATGTCATCATTATTGCATAGCTATTTTAAATATGATTACAAAGTCAAAGGGGAGAGTATTAAAATACTTTATCATAATTATCCAACTATACTATAAGTTTTCTTTAACCTAATTATTCAAAATCTTAGTCTACCCTTTCTATTCGTCTTCTTAGTAATGAAAAACATTAGGTTTTATATTTAACCTTAAACTAAAAGTCTAATTTTATGGTATAAATAACTATAAATATTGTTCTTCCTTTGCATTAAATTATAATAATTTCATTTATTATAATATATAGTTATAATAAATACACATTGTCAAACTATTTTTTTTTACTATAAACATAAATAACATAAGAGATCATCATTAAAGCCAAATAGTATCTGGGGAAAGCCATCATAAATCCTTAAAAATTCCTTGTAAATATATCCTACCCATAGATGGGTCTCCCTTTCATGAGAAACATGTTAGATAATCTACAAAATGTCAATGTGCATAAGTTAATATTGATTCTACTATATGCAGCTTTGAGAAACTATGAAGATGAACAAGAACTAAAAATTATAAATATCTAATTAATAAAAAAATAAGTAATGAAACATTCATGTATATACATGCTCATGGAAATGAAACTAGATTTTACATGTTCCCCTTATTGTATATAGGATTCATAATCTACCTATGACTCAATTTGATACAAAGGATTTAACCCTAATAACTTATTAATCACATTCCTAGTCTACTAATTATCGTTCACATATTTCCAACCTAGTGATCCCTACTAAATATGTTTAGAATAGACATCTCATAATGCCTACCAATGTCAAATTCAAAATCTCATTTTTTTCTAAAATATAGGGTTTCGAAATAATAAAAATTTCATAAGTTTCCTTATTATCCTAATTTGTCATTATGTGAATCATGTCTTACACAATTTAAAAAGTGAATAATCACATTAGGTCCATGTGTTAAACCTAAGCTCAAATACCATAATGTAATAACCCTCAAGTCATGTACCCAAAAAATGTGCCATTTTACCTTAATTTATTCATGTTATCATTTAAAAATGTATAAGACTTATTCCTTACCCCTATTTTTATAAATTATATAAAACACTAATGTTAACAATTGTATCTTAATCTAGATTAAACCATCAAGATTACTACAATAATCAGTAATAGGGGAGGAGTATGGGCTATAAAAGGTGATGATTATGAGGAATAGGATGAAGGAGGGTGTGAGCAAAAGACTTCATCTTCCTATGTAGATATACTTAGGGAATTGTGTTATTCAGAAGGATCATATAAGGATATTTTTCCCACTATTTTAGGCAAACATGTGCTATTAATAATTCTTGATGAAAAAATTGATAATAATGAGATTCTATACTAGGAAAATCTTATTATAAAGTTAGTTTCAAACATAATACTGATGTGGTGCAGGATTAGACTTGAATAAGATGGAGATTAAAAGTTCAGGTGGAGATAATGGTTATGGCTAATGATTTCCTCCTATTGTTCTTGAGTAAACAATAAGACTACGTTTGCATTCTTTATGGTGGGTCATGGACTTTGGCTATGTCTTTTTTGGTATTGCAATGATTGAAGTATGGTTTTAATGCTTTTAAGGAATCATGGAAAGTAGTTTCCCTTTAGATAAAAATTCTAGATCTCCCATTAGAATTTTAAAAAATTCAAAATTTTGATGTGGATTATGAAATCCAATGAGTAATATGTGGCCATTAACTTTGTTACAAAAATAATATGTAGACTCATATTTTTCTAGAATGTATGCTAACATGGATCTTGATAAGGCTATTCTAATTTTCTTTCAATTGAATATGAAATATTGTGTTTGGATTCAAAATATAATTTTTGAATGATCTAACAAAATCTTCCTCAAATATCATGTCTTTGGGAATAAATGCACAACTAAGATTCTTGGATAAAAAATAGATAAGAAAATAATTTGTTGAAAGATAACAACGACATGTTGGAGGATCTAAATTTTTAGATATTATTAAATAAAAGAGAGATATAGATCTAAAGGATGAATGGCTTAGGGAAAAAATGATATTTTTTATGAATTCAAATCCCCAAGTGATGTTTTACCTCCACCACATAAGCATTCAACCTATTCAAACAACAACCTTGGAAAGAACAATGGGGAGTGTTTGGATGATGTTGATTAAATGAAGGGGAAAACCAACATAATTTCACATGATGGTTTTTTAAATGATAGTGACCTTTTTTTAACCTAATAGTGTGGTAATTCTAAATTCCTTAGACTAGGAGGGTCCTAAAATAGAGTATGACATTTTCTAGGGTGAATATATGGCTTCATTGAAGGAAAATTTAGTATATGAAAGGTGTAGACTATGGATAGACATGAAAGTCTCAATATCAATTTTATTCAATGATAAACCCCTTAGAAATAATGGGGACAAGGTTCCTATCATTGACCATGCTGATGTAGGGAAATCTTTTATTAATAGGGATCCTTTTGAAGAGTGTAAATTCATACTAAACAACACTTTTGCACTTCTAAAAAATCATAAGCACTCTAGTAGGAATGTCTCCTTTTATTTTTTCACACCTTACAATAAGAGTAAAACTTGTTAGAACAAACTAGGAAGGAGTCCCTACCAGAACCTCAAGTTGGCATATGTAGAGGATGGATTGGCTCCCCTATGGAATGTTTGTTCATTGATATTTTGTAGGGTTAATATTAATGACTTATAAATGTTATGTATATGTAGCTTTTAGTCATTGGCTTTACCATAGATTTGGAGTAGAGTGACATTAGATGAGATGTCAATTTATATTTATGAATTTAGGTTACCACTCTTGGGTAAATAATTTTTTAACCATTACTTTTTAATCTTTTATAGTTTTACCATTGTGGTTTATTTGGGTTTTTGGTTCCCAATGGTCACCCTGCTAGATTTTTATCTATATCTTTGATATTTCCTTTATCTAGCCTTAGATATTTCATATGAGACTTGGGCCTCCCTCTTTGTATACCCTATTTAGTTTCATCCTAGTCTATTTTTTTCTTAGTTATGGTCCCTTATAATATCCATGTTGGTTATTTTCTCATCTTTTTATTTACCATTATATTTACTTCTCTGATGAATTATCCCTCTGTTGGAAACCCAAGCCTCCCTTTGTGCCCAACCTAGATTCCACACCAGTCAAAGGTGGGATTATATTAATCAATATAATTTTATCTTAATATAATAATACATGATAACTAACTTATAGTCAAACCATTTTAATGTTACTTTATAATTCCTTTCACAAAATCAATTTTCAAGTCAACTATTCTTTCCATTTGCATCACTATTAATACAATTACATGTTTATGAAAAAAATAAGGCTACACACTTATATTGTCATCAGTACATATTTAAATATACTTCAACTATTAATTTTACAAACAATAATATTTTCATGATATATATATATATATATATATATATATATATATATATATATATATATGATAATTTCTAGAGGTTTAAGGACCCTTCATAATAAGTGTCCAAAATACATCGCTATTTCATATAAAGTAAAAATGAAACAATATATAAGTAAAAAATTCATCTTTCATAATTATTTATTCTAATGCCTCCATACACAAAATAATATAACTTTAAGTCAATAATAGATTAAAGTGTTTACAACATGATTACAATTACATGATTTCATATTATCATGTAACAATAGAATAATTGATAAGTATAGTTGTCTATCTAAAATAGTCATTATGCAACTAAGACTTCTAAGTGAATTCATTAAATTTATGTATATCATCATTGTCACTAAAATAGCATATAGAAAATTTAATAATAATATTATCATTGGAGGTATTTCCCTTCAACCACAAGGCCCAATAGATCCCTTACAAACCTATTCTCTAATGAGACTAGCCATAGCCTTCCATGAAGGTACTAGATGTGGAGAACTGATAGATTAGAGGGAATATATGTAGATAAAACAAGTTGACATATAAATCTTCACTTGAATTCAATATAGATTAATATGATATTTATAATATTTATTTTAGTATATGATCACATGATATATAGAAATAATTAGGTGACCGTAGATTCATTCTAACACTAGTATTAGAGTATGCTTTGTAACTAAACCCATTGCTTAGTTTTCGGTGAACTTGAATTATCTATATTATAGATATTTATATATTTTTCAATGTTTCTTTTTGAAATTTTAGGATTAGTTAATCATTTTATAGACTTTTAATCTCACATGTCCATTTACACAAATATGAAAATACCACTATTAAATAATTATGAGTCCAAATTAAGACTTAAATTTTATTCTAATAAAAAAATTATATATATGTCAAGCATAAGATGTATTTCAAATCCAAGTTATAACATGTATGTATAATTTGATGGTTATAATTATGTTTTATCATAAGTGTCTAACTTGCTAAAGTATTTTGATACCCATTAAAATTTTGAATGCTAAAAAAAATTCTAGTGTCTATAATTAAATTAGTGCCCTTAAAATGGTATTAAAATACTTAACATACATTTATATTCATTATTTAGGGTTTTAGTATCCCAATTTGATATTCACATATAAATGTGTGATATAGATCCCCGATTTCAAAAGGAATATTCCAATATGTGTTTTCATCAAATGATCAAATACCCTATTTATTTTATTATCGATCTGAAAGATAAAAACATATAATTTATTAAATGTCATTATATGTTTATTTAATTAAAATTAATATCTCTTTTACCATGAGATACAAATACTGTCAATAAATCAAACAAATGTAAATTGTCTACATATCTAATTTCTAATTTATTTATTTATAAATTCATGTAGATGATTTAATTTGAAATCATTGCCTACTAAAATAACATTCAACATTCAAATAATTTTTTATTTTAGTGAGCCTCATTAATTAAAATATGACCTATTAGTTGGCTTAAGTATATGTTTTTCTTATACAAGTTTAAAAGCCACTAAGGGTTCATAATTCAAATGGTTATGATAAAGTTTAAATTGAGTTTCTTTCCAAATTTATAAATATCCCAAGGATTTGAAATCAAGATTCAAACATACCTAAATAATTTATATTATTATGATCACTATTGAGGAGTTTCAATAACTTAGGGTCAATAAAATGAATTTGATCTAAAAAAGGGTCCTTCAATTCATATAAATTAAAAAAATGATAACCCAACTAGTTAGCATCCCATACCATTTATCAGGGGCTTATCACAAAATACCTATACATTGATTAATGACATAAAAATATAGGGTTTTAATTTATTATGAATATAAAATCAATCTCAAACCCCACATCTTGAAACATCTGACAAGATTAATCCTTACACATATGATTTTAGAAGATTCATTTCACATAAAAAGGTTTTATACATAAATATAACCAAGAGAAAAGTAAACTAAATTTAAATCATCATTATATTTGGAGGCATACAAGATTTTTGAATAATATGTAATAGGGTTTATAATCACTATATAATATTAACATATTTGAATTATGATACTAGTATAATTTTCCAGCCATTTTTGAAGTTGTTGATTGATGGAAAAACTAATGTTAGTGGTATATAAAATGCCATTAAAACATTAATAATACATATTACACAGGTAAATAATAATAATGTATTTTGTTATTTAAACTACATGGGTTAATAATTACATTAATAAATAATAAAATGCATAGTGATGCTTATTATCATTATGAAATTGGTGGGAGTTTTGTCCCATTAGTTAAAATATTTCACTGCATCTATGATTTATTTTTACATGGTAAAATCAATACATTCAAACATTCAATCAAATTAAACATACATGAAAGCTTATGAGCATTCATATATTTTTAGTATTCAAGCAATGGTTCTATTTAGGATATTGTTTGAAAAGATGTATATAGAAAAGGAGCCATGGTCATTAGGAAGTGACATTGTCATACACACTCAACCTTAATGGTAACATTGAGAAGCCCAATAGTGTATGAAACTTTCAAAACATAGTAATACTCAATGGTTTTGTGAAGATATATGCCAATTTTTCATCCATATGACAAAATTGGATATCAATATCACCATTATAAACTTTATTTCAGATAAAGTGCACAAGAACATCAATATGCCTAGTTATTTGGTGCTAAAGTGGATTTTTCACCATAGTTATACAAATTTTATTATCACATAGAAGGATGGTACTATTAGAAATATCTAAATGAATTTATTTTTACAACCTCCATAGCCACATGGCTTATGTATTAATTTTCATAACACTTCTATACTCTAATTCTATACAAGATATATAAATAGTAATTTTTTTTGCTCCAAGTGATAGCACTTATTATAACACTCGCACCATAATTAAACACATCCAAAAATATATTTATGATCTAGAATATCATCAATATGGTAAACAACATAATAAATATATTAATTAGAATTATTAATGGATAAATAATATAAACCAAACTTTACAATTTCTTTTATATACATGAGTATCCTTTAACTACTTAATTACATGATTAAAAATGTTGAGTATTACAAGATAAAAGTGGAATTCACGGTAATCCCTAGTTAGAATTGTTGTTAGTGTTTATATTACATTATTAGTTATTTTTTAGTGTTACAGTTGGTAATTACACCATAGGTTATTTAAATATATAACTATTTCTTATTTGTATAAATTCTCTCTCTTTTGATCATTAAAATCATCAAGAAATTCATTCACCATATCTAGTATTATAGCACATACAAAAATCTTGATCAAAATGGAACTAATCCTAGAGTATATGAAGTTGAAAAGAATTCCATCCATGCATCAGAGCATTAAGAAGCATTTATTAAGCCTTTCATTTTCCTGATTGATACAATAGAGATTAGTCAGTGAATGGAAATGTAGAATATACCCGAGGAAAGTACAAATTGGAAGCCTATATGCATGCTTAAGTAGAGATGAAACCTATAGATAGTAGAATAGTGAAGTCTATAGAAAGTTGAGAACAATATGACCAGATTTAGATAATAATAAAGTCAGAAGTTGATCATCATGTAGCCAATAAAGTGGGAAGATGATCATCACTCCTTCATCTTTTATTCTATCATGACAAAAGAAGATGCATCATAAGCATTAGAAATGCTAGTGTAAGACCATTAAAGACTACATAAGTATGTAAAATAATGATATAGGACTATTTTTAATGTGTATGTAAAGCACTATATGTAAAACATGCTTAAAATCAATGACCAAGTGCATGTAAAAGTTCATTGAAGATTGGAGAGGTGTTGGAAGAGTCTGCAAAGGTGACAAAGATATGCACATAGAAAAATCATGGTGATTAGAGAAAATAAGGGAAATTTTATGAAAGATACATTTTTTGACATAATTTTATAGCATAATTTTTCTTTTTGATTTTAAAATTTTATATAAATAAAATTTAAAAAAAAAACTTGCACCCAAACTACTCTTGTCCAATGCCCAACTTCTCAAAGCACCAAATTTCATTATGTCGAAGATGAAAATGCAAGAAAATATTGAATTCAAATAATTATGTGGCATTATCACCATTTTGGTGACCTATCCTATTAGAGTTGATGACCAAACCAAATACGATAAGTCAAATGCAAAATCCATGATGTTGATCATAATCAGTGTCACCAATGAGGTTCAAACTTATATTCAGGATGCATCAACGTCAAAAGAGGATTGAGGAAAATAATCATATGAAAATTATCCATCTATAATCCAAAATTCATATTCTCATTAGGAAATATGGTAAGAAAGTTGAGGAATTATTAAACTAGGTAGCAAAACTATGAGTAGAATCAATTACACTTAGATAAATGATTGAGGACAAACTATTGGTTATGATCACATTATGATCTCTCCCATATCAATTTCACACATTTATCATGACAGTTAACATCACAAAGTAAGCAATATCTTTCAAATAATTGGTGAATTTAATTGAACATAATGAAGCCATCTAGTCCGTGTAAGAGTTTGAGGATAAAGCCCTAATTTTAAATCAAAATGGTCCAAAGTTACCAAAAATAACACAAAATAAGTCATAATAATAGCATAAATATGAGAAGGAAAAAAGATGGTATCATATGTACCACACTAATACACATGATACTAGTAGTTGTTTGTATAATGCCTTGAGATAAGGCTCATCTAGTCAAGAGGGCACATCCAATAGACATTATCTATAGAAATCCAATAGATGTCCTTGGTGACAGAAGTAACATGGAAATATATTGGCAAAACATTAATAGGATAATGAATTTGAGTAGGATATACCTATGAAATAATAATTTAGTAGCTTGTATAAAAACATAGTTATTGTCTCCCAAACCTCGTCACACATGAATAAAGTTTGGTTGATCGACTCTAGAACTAACAAGCATATGATAAGATAAAAGAAACTATTTTATTCAATGACAAATCAATGTAATAAAGATATATTTTAAACTTTATATGATAAAGAGTATATTACATAAGGAATTGAAACTGTCACCATTCCTCTCAATATGTGAACCTATACTCATGAAGGTAATGTATGTCCCTATCTTGATAGAAAATATATTATATGTAAATCAGCTCTTGAATAACAAGGCTAAGGTGGAGTTCTTTATTAAGAATTGAAAAAAATATCATCTCCTCTCATGTGAAGGTTAGGTCATTGCTAGATATTGTTTGAAAGATTGATTATTTACCCTTGATGCAATTCTATCCAATGTTGTTTCTCTCTCTACCTATATAGAAGAATCTAATACACTATGATATTATCATTATGGGCATCATTCTACTATTTATTTGTACTATCTCATCTCTAAATCCATGGTCTATGGACTTCCCTAGCTATCCCATTCTTTTCCTAGATGTGTTAGATGCCTTGTTGACAAACAACATTGGGTTCCATTTGAGTTGAGTTTCTCACAATATAAGGATCATCTTGATGTGGTACACACCAATATGAGCATACCCTTTCCTGCTTATTTCCAAGGATTAAATTATTTTTAGTTTCTCATTGATGATTTCTCTCACAAGACTTGGGTGATCTTTCTCAAGAATAAGAGTTAAACCTTTACATATTTTAAGGTCTTCTAATAGTTTGTTGTCACTCAATTAGGGAGGCCTCTTTAACTCCTCTGCATAGATAGAGGTGGAATTCACATCAAAGGAATTCTTGGAATTTTTGAAGAAACATGGCATAAAATAGTGCCTAACAGCTCCCTATATACCACATTATAATTGAATAGTAGAGCAATAAAATCATTTAGTCATAGAGATGGCTCATTAGACTATTTCCACTATGAAGTTGGACATGCCATTTTGGGTAGAAATAGTTTAGATAGCTATATATCTTCTCAACAGGTCACCTACAAAGAATTTTCACAATGAAACACTAGAAGAGGTATGAATTAGTCATAAACCTTTAATCTCTCATCACATATTATTTAGTTATACATATTATATGAATGTCTATACTCAAAATATGATGAAGATCAAGGCAAAGACACTCTAATTCCTTCTATTAGGGTATAGTACTACCTTAAAAGACTATCATATCATAGATCATAAGAAATAGGAGATATATGAAAGTCATGATGTGGTTTGTGATGAGTCATCATTCAAATCATTATCATAGGAGTCATAACATACCACCTCTCATATATATTTTCCATAGTTAGATGATGAGAATGAATAATCTTATAACACAGAAGGTGAGATACAAGGACAATTATTCATTAATCTTTGAAATTTGAAAGACAATTCTCCATCAAATATCAACATCCAAAATGGGTAGAAAGCACCACTGGGGACTCACACCTAAACTCTAATCTAGATACTTCATCAAGAGTTTAGACCAAAATATAGTCAAGAAATAAAGTTAATCTTACACTAATAAATTTATTAATTGATAGCACTGAACCAAAGACAGTGTGAGAGGCTTTATGTCAACCTCAGTAAAAGAAGGCCATGGATGTTGACTATGATTTTCTCATAAAAAATGGGATGTGGGAACTTGTTTATCTAATTATATCAAATAAATACATTGGATGTAAGTGGATTTTAAAAATACAATACAAGGCAGATGGATTTATCAATAAATACAAAGCATGACTTGTTACAAAGGGATATGCTTAGAAAGAAGGAATTGATTATGAGGAGACCTTTACACCCACTAATAAGATAAATACCATCAATGTTATTTGTGAATTTGTGTCACAAAATGGATGGAAACTTAAATAGATAGATGTTCAATGTGCATTCTTAAATGGTGATCTCAAATAAGAAGTGTACATGACCTCGCTAGAAGGCTTCATTGATGAACAATATCCACATAAGCTATGTCATCTAATTAATTCACTTTATGGACTTAAGAAATCACCAATGGAATTGTAAATTATGATTAATGATCATATATTTCATCATAAATTCATTCATATCCCCTGAGATACAAGTTTGTATATCAAGAAGGTAGGCACAAAGATTCTCATTCTTTTCTGTATGTAGATGTTCTAGTGATCATAGGGAGTTTGAATGATCTTGTTGAAGAAGTAAAGAGTGACTTGAATAAATCCTTCAACTAAACAAACTTGGGGATACTTCATTATTATCTTGGCTTAAATAAATGTCAAAAGAATAAACATATTTTTGTCTCACAAATGAAATATTCCAAGATGCTCCTTGAAAACAAATAAATAGAGTGTAAACCAATGTC
>JARHVA010001890.1:2192500-2272500 GCA_037957365.1 Torreya grandis
ATTGTTTCAATTACATGATTTTTAGTTTGATGTTTATTTCAATTATCATTCACTAAAATTTAATTTCATATCCTATTTTTATATTATTAAAACATTTTAAACATTAAAATTGTAAAATTTGAAACATTATGATTGAAATATTTTTAAAATTGTGATTTAGATATTTGTAACATAATAAATTATCATTTGAAATATTAAACATAGTAAAATTGTCACTAAAACACAATAAATTGCCATTTCAAACAAAGAAAATAAACAATAGGCCTATATTCATAAACCCAAAAACCATAGAAAATAATATTTATACACAATGGAGTGAAAACATAGAAAATAAACCATAGGCCTATAGTCATATCGTAGTAAGATATGCCATAATAAAACATTTGAAACATTGTCATTGAAATATTTATAACAATGTGGTTTAATCATTTGAAACATAATAAATTGTCATTGAAACATAATAAATTATCATTTGAAACATAAAACATAATAACATTATCATTGAAATATAATAAATTATAATTTGCAACATGTAACATAATAACATTGTCATTAAAATATAATAAACTATCATTTGAAACATAATAAAATATCATTCATTTTACATATAGTTTCCTTCACTTTATTTATACTATTATTTAAAACATTTAATGCAATAACATATGCTACTAGATAATTTATATTTGTAATATTTTCCCTACCTTCATTATCTACATCTCCTATTAAAAGTATATTAGGATTTGCATTTTTTTTAATTTAATAAAATGTTAGTATCCATGTAATGATCCTTAATTATTCTCTTTAGTGTATTATTATTATTATTATTATTATTATTATTATTATTATTATTATTATTATTATTATTATTATTATATACCAAAATATTTTCCTTCAATGTAATTACTACATTTAAACTATTGATTACATATTTCAAATGAATATTTATGACCTAGGCTTCTTTCTCCGTATTTTCAAATTTTGCCTAAAAGTTAAAAATGAAATATAATTAGATAAAAATTACAATAACAAGAATATATTTTATAAAAAGGATGATAACTTACCAAAACTTTTTCTTTCTCTACATTGGCAATTACGACAAGGTTTTTGTCTCTTGACCATTTGATGAAGTAAGCTTGGGATTATGCATTCAAATTCTATACTATTTTCAAATTTATATCCAAAATAGTATAATTATATTCATTAGTAACTAAAATTTCCCCATATTGAGTTCAACTAACTAAAATATCAAGCTTTGTGGGTTCATTTTACACTAGTGAATAAAATTCAGTCTCTGGGAGCGGTTGTGAAAATGGGCACTTATCTCCTAGATCAATGATTTTTCCCATAATATCCTAAACTTTTAGAACACTCAGATCAGTGATAATCAAATCAATATTTGCTAAACAGTTTTTTTTTTTTAAATAGATTATTTAATGGAAAGAAAGTAATGTCATCATCAGATAACTCAAAAATTTTAGTAGTGGTTGGGGTATGTGGTGAAGAGCATGTACCAGGTCCTTATTGAATAGGTAGTTTGAGATATTGAATAAAATCATGAAGATTAAAACTATTTAGGTCCACATATTCAATTCAGATTAATTTATTGTCAAGATCAATAAACTATAAAAATATAGTACACGTAGTGTTAGATACACCACTGAGAGATAAAGTAGGGAAATAAGAACTTGGCAATTATAGTGTTCCTCTACTCTCTGTAGGGAATGATATTTCTCCCATTATCTTAATTTGGCTAGGTGGTGGTGGTGGTGGCATATTTTTCATCATAGATGGAGGGTACCCTATAAAAGGAATTTTTGTTTAAAATTGTAAATTAAAAAAAAAATATAGTGTTAATTTGAAATTTAAAAGTTATTATGTAGTGTAGGAGATTATTTATTTTCCACTCGACATGTTTGAATTAGACTAGTTGTTTCTTCAACTAAAAAAAATACAAACAATAATTTAGTCAATAAATTCTCCAATTTAAGATACATATATTTAGAAAACAAAATGTTTAAAAGTATGAAACCTTAAAACTATGTAAGTTGAAATCTGGGAGATTGTTTAATAGTTTTAAAGGGAAATTATTTAGATTTATTTATTAAAAAATAAAAAATAAATAAAATAATATAAAAATTTAAGTTTTCATGATGTATCATTTCTCAATAAAATTTGAAACCATGAAAACCTACAAGTGATGACAATTCTACTTGATTTGTAACAAGAGAAGTCCTAACACATTTAGGAATTATAAGAAATTGAAATGATGATTTTTCACTTATGTAAGAATCTATAGAGCCCTTAGGTGAGCAATGCCCTTTTGATGCAACTTATCTCCTTTTTCTAAATGCATGAAGTGTTTTTTGTATTAATCCAAGAGAATATTAAATTTTGAATTTTTAATAATTTATACAGTAAAAAATTTAGTTGATTAATTTGATTATTAAAATAACCTCCTTCTCATCAAGAGATAAATAAGTTTTACTCATTTTTCAATGGAAGACAATTAGAATTGTTGATTTATGTAGGCCATAAAAATCATCATGGTACAAAGTTAGACTAAAATTAGTGCATGAAAGTGTATAACTATCATTGCAAAGAACATCATTCAACCCTAGACTAATATTATTATATATAAATGTACAATAGTCATATTTTACTCACATAAGAGAATGAATAATGTAGACAACAACCTATAAGAGAAGGCCTGATGATCTTTCCCATAAAATTATTCAAGATTGGAAAACTCAATAATGGCTTGTAGAAAAATGTTTTATGTGCTATGAACTTTGAGTCCCTTTTTCAATGGAGGAGCTGCAATGAAATCCATAAACATGTAATTAGTACATTAATAAAAATTCATAAAATTTTTATAAACCTCAAATTTGAAATTTGAATAATAATGTTAAAAATAATAGATTAATCAATTTTTAAGTTGTAATGAGACTCCAAGTATTTTTTCTCATTATTCATTAATGATGCATCCATAGTGGTAGGGTTGGCATCTTAGTGTGGAAGCCCTATCAAACAATGGATATATGAAGGTGACGTACCAGAGAAAAGAAATTTTGAGTTGATAGTGACATTAATCCTTGTGTCACTTTTGTTATAATAGGACATGACACATTTGAGCAAGTCTATGTTTTTTTCATATTGAGGTGTGTATACCATGCCTTAAAAACTACATTGGTCAACCCAATCATTGTATGCAACTAGTTGTTAAATTTATTTGCTAATTTTAGGACACAATAGAAAATTTAAATTAACTTTTGGTATTTTATATATGGATTTCATAGTTGTGGAAGCCATGTCATAATTGTCAATTTTTTAATTGTGTATGTCATAGTTAAATAAATTTTAATGATGTAATAGGAAAAATATTTTTAAAGATGTAAAAATTATGGAAATACTCATGTGTATTACTGTTTATGGACACATAGTAGCCTCTAGTTTATGACTCATATGTGTGAATCAGTTGCATCATGAAGTTAAACTATTAGATCACACATAAAACTAGCCAACATGTGTATGAGTTAGATTTATGGTTCAACTAGCTAGTTTATGCAATTAGACAACTTAATGCTACCATTTAGCTACATGATGTAACTAGTCAGTTGTAGAAGTTGGTTGGATACATGATGTGATTGGATTTTTACATAATTTGATCAGTTGCATTATGAAAATGATTGAATGTATAATCTATTTGGTTTCATAGACCAATTTCATGATTTAATTAGATAGTTTCAAAAACTATTCAATTTAATCATGCATCTAACTAGTGCACCAGTTCGCTAGTTGACACTCTAGTTGGCTATTAACGAATACATCTACTTGTATTGTGTAATCATTGAAATCTAATATTATGAAAAATAAAAAATGACTATTGTGCCTCTCCTCCCATTAGATTAAACAATACACCTATACATAATTGGATACTCATCACCATGACTTCAAAACTTATATCTATAAATTCACCAATGAGATCTAAGGGGATTTATTATAATGTCTCTAAAAGTTTACACTATTTTGATGTTTATTTCACATTGAATAATTAAACATCACAAGATAATATACACATGAAGTAATGGTGCACATGGTTTAGCTATATATTACCATAGTTTATAAGATTCATTCTAGTACACTAATTATACATAGTGTACACATTCACTATATTTATTTAGGTATAACTCATACCATTTCACCCTTATATCTTTATAGCCTAACAAATGCGCCATGATGCCCAACTATATTAAATGATAGGTCAAAGCCTATTTTAGTCATGTCACAACTCCATATCCATAAAATAACAATAAAAAAGATTGTTTCATGGTATTCCATTCTACTTTGAACAACTCCAAAGGAACTCAAGATCTAAATAATAAGAGAAGTAGAATTAATTTAACAATCCAACACTGATATTAACTACCCATCTAGGGATTTCATTCCCAATTTCACATCCATCTTTATAAGATCAAACCACCTTGATACCTCATTTATTTCCTTAGAGATATAAAATATGAGACCATACTACTATCTATTGGAGTAGGGATCTATAGATTTTTAAGTTATGGCAAACTTCCTTTATGGCATAAAAATAAATATCATATTAGTCTATGTTTTAATACTCAAAGCACAATACATAAGCTAATAATATTAAATACAAAATATAAGATAGAAATGATAAACCTTAGAATATTATTTTAGAGGATATCACATTATTCAGACAATTCTCTAACATTATTATTCTCATTTATTTGATGTTTTCTCTATGATGGATAAAATAAATAAATAATGTAATAGGTAGTGTAGTAAGAATTTTGAGCAAATGGATTAAACTATGCAATTTAAAATCAAAATATCAAACTATCTAAGAAGAGAGATTATGGAAGCAATCAGAATTGATGAAGACATTATTACCAATTCCTTCCTTTAGCTAGCCTCCCTCTAAGATCTTCAAATAGATTATTGATTGTAGATTGCCATGGACTCAAAATTTTGACATTATGATATCATGATCAAGGATTACTAATTCATGGATTTGACTTAGAGATTGTATGGCTTTCATAGATTCAATAGATGTTTGTGATTGTTAGATGATTATATGGACATGTATGTTTTATAGATTCATAAGTTGCCTTCAATGGAGGAGTGGATTATATGTATAAGCTGTGGGATGGAAAATCAATGGCTCATATTTAATATTGAGATTTTGAGATCAATGGTTACATGATTTCTAATGAATTTTTAATTCATTTAAAACCTCTAGAATAGATGGTTCCAGAGGGAGTAGGCTAAGTTAGGGTAGATTATAGAATACTCTAATTTTATAATATCCATTAGGCAATAGGGGTGTAGTAAAGGCTAGGTTAGTAGGGTACTATATGGGTAGGTAAATAAAAGGGATTTTTAAATTGGTAAGTGGGCTAATAAGTAGATTAATAAGTAATTAGAATTAGTTAATAGGATAATGAGGGTAGTTAATTGGTTGTAAGGGTAGATTAAGGTTCATGGGATATAGGGGATTTTATATATGAAATAAGATATTAATTAATTTTTTAGGGAATATGACTATGAGTTAAATTAGCAAAATTAGTGGGATTATTAGGGTCAGTGAATTTAGGTACATACATTTTTCCCCTCTTTGAAAGAAGATTGCAAGTAGACAAAGTAGGAGTAATGGTATTTCAAAGAAAAACCATCGCATGGATGATGTTGGTGGATAATATTAATGGATATGATGCTCCTTCAAGGGGACATATATGGAAAATTGAGATGGATGGCCACTCAAAATAGGAAATAAGGGTTAGGATGAAATTGATAAATGAGGGAATCGGATGTTATATGTTGGATAGAGGATTAAGAATATAAGTTTGACTTGAGCAGTGAGTTATAGAATGAGGATACCCATGGAAAAGACATATTCACAGGGATTGGAAATGATTATGTAATAATTGTCAACACATGTCAATGGGGAATCAATCATGACATGATGATGATAGGACAAAAGGCCATAAGATTTTAATGTATCCAATGCAAGGGAGATCTATTGGCCAAGATAAGATATAGATTTGGTAATATTGATGATTATAGCTCAAGGATGTAATCAAATAATATGATGAAAGAGATGAAAAATAAGAATGATATGATGGATTGGCCAAAATATGAAGGGGAACAATCAAATCAGTGAGCCATGATGTGATTAATAGTAATGATGCCCTTGTAAGGACACATTAAAGAGAGTGAGAGATGAAGTTATGGTCCTATATATGCCTTAAATAATGGAGTAATTAGAAACTATAAATGATTAATTAACCAATTAACGATAAGGGAAGAAGAGATGGATGTTGTGATTCACCAAGCCCAATAGATAGGTACAAGTGATTTATGAAGAGATTAAATGGATGATGGTGGTTGGGTAATTTATTAGTAGATGGATTGTTTGATGATTGATATTATAGATAAATAATTTGACTAATGCAATACTAGTGGATAATGAGGTATAGTAGACATGTGATGATCACTGATGAGGAAAGAGGTGAGAATGATCAAGTTATCCTTGGGCATTAAAAAGTAGCCATGTGTTGCTTCCATAGTCAAAATATCTTAGGTTGATGTAGTTATAACTAAAGGATAAATAGCAATAGATGGAGTAGAAGATGATGATAGTGATGATAGGATGATGGTAATGACTACAGTATATGACTCAAATGATTAGATGAGGATAAAAGATTGGATTTTAGTCAGATGGGCTGAGGGGATTAGATTACCGATGGGAATAAAGATGATTAATAGAGTAAATAAATTGTGATTGTGTAGATGATCAAGCCATCAAATCTATCATAATTCTCATCACAATCTAATAATCTAATAAAATATAGCACTTGATATTATGCCCCATGATATAATTATGATCAAGAGGATATTGTGTCAAAAAACATGGGTAAATAGTGAAATTCACATCATTGAGGGAACTAATAAACATTATTTTAGCTTTGGTGACATCATAGCATCCTCATTCATTTATAAATAAATAAAAAGAGACATTATGAAAATTAAAACACAAGACAAATAAGATATATACATAATGCAAATAAGTTAAACAAAATAGACAAGCAACACATACACAAGTATCTACAAACAATGTCACAATGTCTTGTCTAATGATGGATGATTGAGTGGGTGATGGGATGTACTAAGTTGGTTATGATAATGTGAATTTGGATTAAGGATAGGAACTTGGACAAGGTATGGATTTGGATTGTAATAGGTACATGGATTAGGATAAGGTTGTTGAAGACATAAGGCAAGATAACTAATATGTTGGAACATGGAAAGATGAAGAGTGGATAAGACTATAGATAGGATGATTGGAGCATTTATGACATAATAAAATATGATACAAGACAATATAACTCAAATGTTTTAGGATTTTGTGGATTTTATAATATTTATTATTTTTGGTGATATGTATGTACACTATACAAATGGGGTTACTAGAAAAGGGAACACCAATCCTAGAAACTAGGATGAGGATACATGGAATATTATATGTGAAGACAAAAGGATGAGGGTTATGTAGAAAATGGGATGAGGACTAAGGAAGATGTGACAAAATATTCCTAATGACCACATCACGAAGGAATCAAATGTTTACTTTCATAAGTGTCAACTATAGGTTATGTCATGATGATTCTAGAACATTTCTCAAGATAAATTCCACTCGTTTATGAAGGTCAAGACATGAATAAATGAGAGACATAATAGGATGCATGATATGATGGTGGTTTATGGGTAATAACAACAAACCAAGGGATAGGGTAAATAAGGATGACATGGGTGGGGGATTGATAAGGGATATGAAATGGATGGGTTCCCCCCAGGTGTTGATGTACCATGCAGATAATGGATTATTTTACCATGACACCAAAAATAATTTTTCATCATGGTATTTTCCTAAGGCACCAAAAGACTAGTTTTCACCATTGAACAAATTATTTTTATTTTATTTTATTTTATTTTTTGACATTTTATTTTATTTTTTTTACTTTTTGGGCATCTCAATTTATTGAGATGCAAGATGCAAAAACATTTTTGGATCTCTATCCAAGATATATTTTGAACATGTGTGATGTTAAGATCAGGGTGTTAGCACTAAATGTACTAAGGTCAATGTGACATTCATTAAATCTTGATTGTGACCCCTCAAAATATTTAGGCGAGGTATCTAGATTACCCCTAGGAGAGACAATGTTGCCTACAAAGGTGATGTGAGTTATGATTTGTAGTATATCTTGAATCTGTTAAGGGAGTAATAGACTATAATTTATGGTAAGACTTGATGGTATTATGGGAGAGTGATAGGAAGATGTAATGGGTGTTAAAGGAGTAAGACTGGAAATCACACACATCATTGGAAATTTTGGATAAAACACTTTAGAGATTCAAGACACTTTAAATTTATGGTTCATCTTTGATCTAATTATTTAAAGGATAATCATCCATACTAATAGTTATTTTGACATTATTTTGATTTATTGATTGGATTTGACTATGACTACCCTTTTATGCCTGATTTTGAGCTTCACTAATGGAGATTGATTTTTGAATTTGATGACACCCTGGTGTCTGAAATTGGGATTCATTAGGGGAAGACATTATTAGATTAGGATGATGATTTTAATTTTCTTGACTTTGACTTATGAGATAAAATATGATTTTATTATTATGATTGAATTTTTGAATATGGTCTTAGATTTCTACATTTATGGCACACATTATGTTATTCAAGGAAGATGCCAATGATGTAGGTTCTTATTCATCCCTATGGAGGGAATAAATTAGATTATCATCGATGGGAAGAAAGGAGTCTATGATGAATGAATTTAGGGAAGATGGTATGATGAGGTCAGTAAAGGGTGATAGGGAAGCATGGTATTTATAGCGGTTTCTAGAAGACGTAATTTCAACATCAGAGAAGATCTCTTCAAGATAAATAAAAGGATCATTAGGATTAGTACTAGTACACACATCCAAAATAGGATTAGATTAACTCTAATAATATTCAATAAATAAATATTACAATAACTTTTTTTATGACTTCATCATCTTGTTTGGGATCAAAACATATTCCTAGTGACTGATTATCATCTATATTAGAATTATCTTCAAAATGGTAGGCATAGTCATCATTTATTACAACATCTATGAGGGATGATGTTTTTAATGAAGTATTTGATTCAGATATTGTTGTTGAACATGATCTTGATGTAGATAAAACTTATATTGACTCTGATGTTGACTCTATCATGGTGTTGCTAAGAGAAGAGTTATTGTTCACAAGTGACCCCTTTAGGTTGGGTTTTTAATATGTTACATGAGGAGGAGATGATGGAGGAATAATGGATTGAATAAAGATATGGCCATGAAAATAATCATGGAGACTAGGTTTATGAAGAATAGAGTCATCTTTGATGGAAGATCTATGGAAGATGGGGGGACCTGGAATATGGATGTGGTGTCTTGACCATGTCTTGGAAGAGGAAGGGATTGATCATGATCAGTAATGAAATATTGGAATTCCTCTTCTTGTTCACCCAGGGATGTAGACTCATCTGATTCATTCTATATTTTTATGTCACCATGATTAATGAGGTTTTGGACATAGTCTTGTAAATTATGACATTGATTAATAGTATGCCCCCAAGTTCTATGATATAGATAGTATTGGTTAGCCTTATACTATTATGGTTTAGGCTTGGTGAAATCAAGAAGTTATATTGGTGGATAGACCATGATGTTAGTGGAAATTTGATGGAAGAGGGATTCTAAGGATATGTGAAGAGAATTATAGGGATTCTCTTCACTTTGTGACTTACATGTGGAAGCATTGGATGTTGGATTATATGGTTATTAACATGATAAGGTGGGTGGATTAGTAATAGACAAGGTGCCTAGGATTTGATTCAATTTACTAGTATAGGAAAGGGTAGATGACTTTATATCAGTAGTGGAAGGATGAATTGAAAGGGAATCACATAGATGGGTTTAGACTGGAGGTGATGGTGGCTAGATGGGGTCTAATTTTCTAAGACACTAGGTGTTCATCTAGATGAGACAAGAAAGGAGCATATCCCTATTGGTCATGAGACATTGTTCATTTATGATACTGACCTTATTTGTTTTATATACCTCGATAAGGATGGGAGAATGTATCGATGATGTGGTTTTCCATCCCCAATTTATAGGTGTATTAGATTGAATATAAATACTAAGGGATGAAAATGAGATGCTTGAAACAAATTTGGACAAATCTTTGATTCATTCTAATCTCAAGTTTTACTAGACATTTGGTGTGATGCAATGTCTTGATGGGATAAGATCAAGCAAACCAAATTAGAAAGTGGTATATATGTTTGATGATTAGGATTGTATTTTATTAAGTGAGATATGAAAATATCTAAGATTGGATGAGGGGCTAGACTAGCCTAAGAGACTCAAATGGATTGATTGGATTAAGACTAGCTCAAGATTAAGATGATTGACTCCAATGATTTTGATATGATGTGATGGATAGGATTATGATTATGATTTAAACTTGATTAGATAAAAGCAATATAATGATGAGGACACTGATAATAATGTTTTGTTTTATCATGCACATGAACACCAAAGTTTGATTACAAACTTGATAGGGTGATTAGTAAAGATAAGGTTTGAATTGGGTTAGACTATGATTAAGACTAATTTGAAAAGGTGACTAGGCAAGACAAGATCAAGACAAATGATTGGTGATGGATAAAATGGAATTATGACATGATATGGATAAAAATATGTGATTAGGATATGTAGGTGATGTGGATGGATGAGACTAGACTAGGAGGTGATCAAGACAAGGTAGACTAAATGATAAAGATGATGTTGGGGATGATTAATGTTAAGGATAAGTGAAGAAGATGTGATGGAGGGATGATAGGACTTTATTAGGATATGTAAGTGATTCAAGTATGACCAATGATGGGTGGATACAAGTAGACTAGGATGGGATTAAGATAAGATGGTGATGGGAGAGAGGATGACCATGTAAAAGGATTTACAAATAGAATATGTAAAAGAGGATATTGATAAGGATGTACAAAATGATACAATGATGAGGAAAGGATATGCAAGATGATGATATGTGAAGACCTATATAGGTGTATATAGGATTGGGTAAAAGGCTGACTTGGTTCACAAATAGTATGAGTCTAATACGACACTCACCAAATCAAGCAAACCACAAACTTAGGACTAGTAAAATGATTGTGGGTGTGTAACCTAAGAAATGTACCCTCTAATGGATTTATGGGTGAGGATGTAGGCTAGTGACTCATTACATAATATCCCAAACCCTCTCAACCCCATCTAAACATAATGGTCACTTGGGAGCTGATCTTGACTCTAGCAACAAGTCACCTATTATGACTGTAAGGTCCTAAGCTAGGTTAAATGGGATTTCTAGGGGTATCCCCAATATTCACTAAATACATAAGGCCCAAGTCCATTAAGGTATTATCTAATTCCTATTTTATAAAATTAACACTTCCCTTTTATGAATGACATGTATGAGGTCACCCATTTAACATAATGACAATTGTCCTTAATATTTATACTACACCAAAGCATGGAGTGTAAATTAATGCATGGTGGTGAAATCCATGGTCACTATCACCTTAAGACTATGGAAAGTGTGTGGGTGTCCATTCCACATCATGTTATTACTAGAAAATAAAAATCGGAGGGTTTATTAGTATTTCTTGATCCTCCAAGAATCATTGCAAAGATACAAGGAGGAGAGCATATACCGTGATATCCCTTGGGTGACAAACAAAAATCTAAAAAGTGATTAATTAACAAATTAATTAGATGTGATATATATATGATATGTATGAATATAAAATAATATACAACATGATTTAGACCAAGTGATGAAAAAATATTACAAGTTTAAAAAAAAATTCAAATGCCAAGATGTCTTTGACAGGCAGCCTACAAGAAAATGATTAGTAGTTTAATTTTTCACTCTTAAGGGAAATTATTTAAGACAATGTGTTATACATAAATATTGCCTATAAAATAAGATGTTAACAAGTTCCAAATTACAACTAGATTTTACCTTGCTATAAATAAAACGTTAGTCCAATAAGCCTTAATAAAAAACTACTAAAAATTATGATTTGGCTCTATATTTTCTTTTGGTGAGTGGGAAATGATGCGAGGGTCTAGGGGTAGAAAACCATAGTGGGCTCAATGGGTAACACCCCTTACAGGGTTAAGGTTTAGTTCCCCTTATAGGTTCAAGGGGTAGATCACCTTGTGGGGTCTATGGGTATCACCCTGGGTGCACTCCTAGGAGGGTTGAGTGGTATATCCCCCAATACCAGAGGTAATTTTGGGCCTTTATAGAGGATTTAAATGAATCAAAAATCACTAAAAGTGACTCTAAAAATGCAAAATAGATAAAATTGAATGCAAAAATTATTGCAAAATTATAGCTATAGAATGCAATATCGTAGATACACAGTTTAACCAATGGGATACCATAACTAGAAAGGGAGATATCACAAATTTTATGAAATATCATGACTAAAAAGTTGCAATTTTTTATAAAGTGACTAACCACTAGTGGTTATTACACATTTTTGGCAAAACTTCAAGTGGTTCAGTAATATTGTGACTCTTATTAAAATATTTTGACTATGCAAATGGTGAGATTATGGAGGACATCAAAAAATTAATTTTTTATTTTTTACCAGTGTAGATGCTTTGATGATTATGATAGATTAACCCAGATGTTTAAAAATGTAAATGCCTAAGAAATGTTTGTAGATGACTATGAAAAGCTAGTCTTATGACGATGTATCAATATTTTTACCAAGATAATATTTTTTTATCAAAATTAGATAAATCATGCAAAATTTATAGAAAAAATGTATTTATAATTAGATTTGTTCTAGATCTTGCATTTATCATCTAAATATATTAAATAGTGAGAAAATAATTCCAAAAATTAACCAATTGCAATACTACTACTATCAGTGCAATATCGCTACTTACTAAACAAAACTACGACTACATGATTAGAGGTATTGTAGATGATAATAAAAGGGTTGAATATGTGAGATTGTTTTTAAATATGTGCTCTTTTTAATGTTTTCCCTATAAAAAATCACACATCAAGTTATACAAAGATTACCCTTTAAAAAATGTGATTAACAAATACACATATTAAGGCCCAAACTACTAGAATAAGATTATAAAAAAGTTTATGGGATTACTGGTATTCCTGCAAGATAGAGAATGACACAGTTGAACCTGCAGGTTAGATGTCAAAAGATAAATGTTAGAATATTTGGGAGAAATCAAAATTTCACAACTATCAATGAAAATATCATGACTTACAAGTTCATACCATGAGTCATAATTTGTTATATTATAGTTTAAATCCTCCCTCTATGTTTTTCAACCAATTACAAAACTACAAATTAAGGAGGCAATATCTCTATTACCAAGGCAACACCATAATTTGTAAATATATGGTATTACAAAGGAATAATAACCTATTAAGGAAAGAGATCGTAAGTGGTTAAGATTTGATTATTAGAGCAATATCATGACTCTTAAGGAAAAATCACCACTGCAATGTCATGACTTTTAGGGAAATACCATGAGTTTCACCTATGCATTAAAATTTCTTCATAATCTGGTACTTTTTCTTGATTTATTCATCCCTACAAGCAATCAAAAATGACACTAACAAGAAAAATGATTAAATCAGGAGAGTATTCCACCATGGTCACGGAAATGTAATAGGAATTTTGAGAAAATAGATTAAATTATTAAATTTAAACCCAAACTATTAAATTACTTAGTAGGAGAGAGTATGGAAGCAATCAAAATAGATGACATTCATACCAATTATTTGCTTCAACTTACCTCCTTCCAAGATCTTAAAATAAATTATTGATTGTAGATTTCTATGGAATTAGAATTTTGACATTATGTTATCATGATCAAGGATTATAGATTAATAGATTTGACATTGAGATTGTATGGATTTCTTATTTTCAATGTGTGTTTGTGATTGCTAGTTGATCATATGGACATGAAGATTTTATGGATTCATAAGTTGCCTTAAATGGAGGAGTTGTTTGTTCATATAAGCCATCGGAGGGAAAATCAAAGGCTCATATTTAATTTTGAGCTATTGAGATCAATGGTTGGGTAATTTCCAAGGAATTTTTAATTTCTTGGAAACCTATAGAATATATGGTTTTAGAGGGAGAAATCTAAGTTAGAGGAGATTCTAGAATCCTCTAATTCTAGAATTTCAATTAGGGAGTAGGGGTGTACGAAAGGCTAGATTAGTAGTGTACTAGATGGGTAAGTGAATAAAAGGGATTTTTAAATTAGTAAGTGTGCTAATAGGTAGACAAGTAGGTAAGTAAGCTTATTCAATGGGATAATGAGGGTGATTAATTAGTTGTAAGGGTGGAGTAAGGTTCATAGGATCTATAAGATTTTATATATGAATCATAATATTAACTAATTGGATAGGGAATATGACCATGGGTTAAATTAGTGAAATTAGTGGGATTACTAAGAGGAGTATATTTAGGTGCATATAGGTAGTTAGAGAGGCAATTAAAATATGGTTGCATATTGGACAATAGAATATAATGTAAGAAATTTTTTTATTACCGATAACCATTGAATATTTATAAATAAAATGTATACGTAAATATGAGAATTACATTCATTTGGAAATTGAATGTAAATATTAATAATCACATTATTTTTTATGTTCCATGATACTTTCATCCTATGCCAAATCAATAATTTTAAACAAGTAGAAGTGGATTTTTTATCAGTTGTTATAGTTGTAATTTCCCTAGAAGATAATTTCAAAAAACATGCAAACATACACAAGGCATGTGTCAATTCCTCCACTCCCCTTAAAATTTCAAAGTATTACTTTTTCATTCATTCCCTTCATAACATCCTCCAAGTTACTTCTCTTTATCTTCTTGAAATGATCTTGGAGTTGCCTTCTTGTCAAGAGACCTCTTCATTAATACTTGTTTATGATCTATATCTTGACGAACCTTATCTCTAATATCTTTTAGATCCATTAATTCTATCAATATCACCTCTATTGGAGTGTTTTCATGTAACTCTAATTAATGTGCCCACTCTAAAGTAGGTAGCTCTTGAGAGATAGATAACCTAGCCTCTCTCCCATATACAAGCACAAAAGGAGAATTCTATAATAACCTCTTGGGATTTATCCTATCAGTCCATAAGGCTATCTTTAATTTAGTGTGCCAAGACCTATGGTTATTCTCCAAGGTTCTCTTGATTATTTTAATCAAATTCTTATTAGTAGATTTAGCCAACACATTACCTTCAATGTAATAGTTAGATGAATTACTCAAGAATATGCCATTACTATTTACCCAATCAATAGTCTTAACACACATAAAATCAAGAGAATTGTCTAAAATTATAGTAGGAAAGTCAAACCTTATATGATGTTATCATAAAACTCTATGATAGCTTTCTCATTAGCTTCCTTCAATTCTACTATCTTAACCCACCTCGTAAAGTAATCAGTTACTGTGAGTATCCATTTATTACCAACACTTGATGGGAGGTTTATCATACCAATGAAATCAAGACCCTATCATGGAAGGTTGATCCACTTGGATAGGCTTCAAAGGAAGAACTACAAGATTATATTTTCCTAGAAAGAAAGCACATAGTACACACCTTCTCACCCAAGCGTGGTAGTCCTTGAAGAGACTAACCTAATAGTAACTAGCTCTCATGATTTTGGCAACTATGGTTCTTAAGGAGAAATGACCTCCTACTATTCCATCATGGAACTTCTCAAGCAACACTCCAAATTGGCCATATCCAATGCACCTCAATAATACACCATTAGTATCTCTTCTAAAAAACAAACCATCTACAAGGCAAAAGATAATATTTTACAATATAAAATATCTCCTTTGAGATATACTCATATCATTAGGATACTCATCATTTTAAAGAAATCTGATCACATCTTGTGTCCAACTTTGTATATGCAAGGAACTAGTTCGTTAGGGGAAATTATGATTGATTAAAACCTCTTATTTTAACTCATAAATATTTGAAGCTAGATGTTCATAAAGGCACTTACATATTATCAACTTTTTTACTTTTATATCAACATCATATTCTATTACATTAGTGATCTACCCTACCCTCTTCTCACTAAGGTATTTGCTACAATATAAACTTCTTGGTACTAGGATGAGAGACCATAAAATGAATTTTATTTTTTGAAACCATATGCATAAAACTATTTAGTCTTATTATAAGACAAATGAATTTCTTCTCAACAAAGGTATACTTGATTTCATAATCATCCAAACCTTGACTAAAGAATGAAATTAGTTGTTCCACGCCCTCATCATTCTTTGACATTCACATGGCTAAGATAGTACCAAGGTTATAAAATGAATCAAACATGAAGTATTTATCAAAATCAAGATTAATAAGAGTAATAAGTTGTATAATTACTTTCTTAATGGCTTAAAACTACTCTTACCCTCTTTGGTCTAAGAAAAGGCTTGATTCTTCTTGAGCATGATTGTGATAGGTTTCACCAAAGATACAAAACTAGGTATGAACCACCTTATAAAATTAATCTTACCTGAGAAACTTTGGATACATTTTTTATGTATGGGTAATGATAGGCCTAAAATATCCTTTTGGGATCAATATCCAACCTAAGAGCTTACCTTCATGGACAATAAAGATGCATTTCTTTGGATTAAGAGATACTCCATACTACCTATATATTTCAGTAACTTATCTCAAGTGTTACATATGTTCATTATCATTTTTAAAAAGCATTGTTATATCATATAGATAAACCAACAACATCTCATTGATCAAACCCTTGAAGGCCATATTCATTGTTATTTTTAAGGTAGTGCCAACATTTAATAAACCAAATGGCATATTTATATTTTAAAAATTCCCCTATTTATTAGTGAATATTGCCTTAAACTGATCATATTCATTCATAAGAATCTAATTATAACCTGAATATCCATCTAAGAGAGAAAAATGTTGAGATTTGGAGATAACTTACAAAATCCATTATATTAAAGGTAGATGATAGCAATCTTAGAGTGACACCCTATTAAGATCTTTGAAGTCCACACATAGTCTTATCTCCCCATTCTTCTTTTTAATAGGAACAAGGTTTGATACCCATTTTTAATTCTTGATAAGAAAGATTATTTCATATTTAAGTAATTTAGCGATCTTTAATCTCATGAGTTGCTCAACCTTGGGATTGATGGGTTTTTACTTTTGTCTAACTGGTTCAACTCTAAGTTCCAATTAAATGGTATGGTGTGCTCGGATAAGATCAAATACTTTGAGGTCCTTAAATTCACAAGCAAATATATCATGAAACTCATTACACACTCAATGAGTGGTTGTTTCTCTGATGTAGAACATACCTTGCCTAGTTTGAGGAGTCTATCTTTAAAGATAACTACTCTTTCATAGATACTTTATTTTGTATACATACTCACTTTTTCCTTCTTCTTTCAATTATTCTCATTGAAGATAATTTATAAGGTCACTAAACCCTTGGGTATCTTATTTTTCCTTAACTGTACAATCTAATCACCAAATTGTTCTTGTTGTCTCTTTTGATTCCTTAAAGGAAACTCAACCTTATTTTGATTAAAATATGTAATGTGTTTGTCACTATCAAACACTTTACAACACACTTCATTATCAAGTATAGAAGGTATGATAATTATCTTAATATGAGATTTATTCCCTTCTTCTTTTATGGTAGTTGGAGTATCAAATTAAGCTCTTATGGCAACGAGTCTATCAACATGATTATTCTTCTCCCTTGGGATTGATTGTATGTTGAATACATTGAATTCTTAAATAAAATACCATACCCTATTATTATATGACTTAATTAAATATTTCTTGGTAGCAACAACATTCCTACCCTAATGAACAACTAATTCACTATCGCAATATACTTGCAAGTTCCTGATTCCCTTTCTCCTTGCCCATTAAAGGCCATGAATTAAACCTTCATACTCAACCACAATACAAGTAAAACTAAAATGGAATAGAAATAGATCATAGTATTGTTAATTATATGGGGAGACTAACATAACAATAGATCCTTCACTAGCTCTACTTCTTGAACCATCAAAATCATCTTCCACATCTCATCATCTTCACCTTCTTCTTTGGCAAGTAGAGGTGTTGGTATTCTTTCTTCATGTGAGAAATATACTTCTTGATCAATTTCCCCCATAAATGCATAAGGATCATGATCATAAGTATTAATACCATATCCATAAAGAAAAAATCAGAAATTCTTTCAATCTTGGAAGAAGTACCATCATCTACAATAGAATCCTTCTCTGCACAAACAACATAATTCAAATTAGAACTTGTCTCAATGTAGGGTTCAATATGAAACCTTGTAAGAGGTTTAGTCCTTATGGTCACCTTGTTTCCATATCTTGTTTTAAAATACAATAAAGACCAATCAGCTGAGAGATAGCCACTTATGTTGGCTATAAAGTCCCTTCATAGGCAGATTGCAAAGTGAGATAGAAGGTCAACAATAACTATATCTTGAAGGATAGGAAAACTAGGATAATCATACAAGAAAACATTCAAGTTTTTTATCAATCCTATCATATTATTAGGTGTACCATCTAATTGGAGAACTTATTTTCTATGGGGCTCAAACTTTAGTCCCAATTTCTCAGCTACCACTTTTGGCATGACTGAAGTAAAACATCCACTATCAACTATGTAGTTATGGACTAGTTTGTCACCCACTATGAGAGTGAGATACAATGGTGAAGGTTTATTATTCCTAGTATATTTTTTTATAATAGTTTGAGGATCATTTGTAAAAGTAACATGACCTTTAATTTCATTTGAAGGACAGACATTGTTAGGGATAGTAGATAACTATTTTTGTAGGACTTCTTTTTGACCAAATTTATAAATAACATCCCAAAGGGAAATGAATGTTTTAGTACTCTTCAATGAATTTATAATTTTTAAATAATCCATAATTACTTTCTCTTGGATTCATGGATGTAAACAATTTCTTTGAACTTGAAGCATTGGAGTGCCCTAAATAATCCTTTCAATGTTCTAATTTGGAAGATGTGCAAAGTTATTTAATATTGCCACACCATGTAGCCATACCTTGTTCCTTTTTACGAGGATTGAATGAGATTTTAGACACATTACTATCATTTCCTAAAGCCTTTTTCTTGGATCTAGTGGTTTTTTTAATATACGTTCCTTGATTAAGCACAAAAGTGTTCTAAACTATGAAATCGGTGAAGTCCTCTCCTTGAGGCTATCCACCTTCACTTGTTTACATCATGACTTCATCTTCAATTAATAAGAGAGGAGTAACTCCTCCTTGATAAAAAATATCTTTATCTCCACCATCACTATCATCCATGAATTGGCCTTATTTATAATTTTTTCCTTGTGCCAAGTTGTTGTGAACTGGTACTATATCTCTTGCATTAGTCGTGAATTTGGGGTTATGCACATTGGAAAGCATGTTGAATTTATGTTGCCCTTGACCTATTCCTCCCCAAAATTTCTAACTATATTATTATTGATAAGGGTAAGGACTATAATAGGCACCTATTTTCATATTTCCTCTCCCAAGCTTAGCTTCCATCCATTAAATATATACATCTTTGTCCATGGAATTATTTGCCTTCTTAGGAGTAGCTTTAGGCTTGGTATTAGCATTAGGAATTTGAGCCACATCAGGAGTATTAGAATAAGTATAAGATAAATGAGGAATAAAAACATTAAGAGGTAATATTTAATCTAGGATGAGACCATTCTCATCTTTTATATCAATATCATATGTTTCAAGAAGACTGGAACCCCCCATGGATTGAATCATGATAGCAATTTTAGTACTAATGGATCTCAAGTAGGTAAGGAAGACAAAATGAGGAGGTGAATTCATAAGAGGAGGTAATATATTCCAAGTCTTTTGAAAACTCTCATTAAAGTCATACATTATTTATTTGGACCCTCTTTTAATCATATCGAGCTTATATATGAGAGAGGCATGGTCACTTTCATTTCCAAATCTCAATGTCAACAACACTCCAAAATCATCCCATTATGTGATGCATCCACCTTATAGAATCCTATACCAATCAAGATCCTTCCCTCTAAGGGATGTGTAAAGGATTATAATGATAATTTTATCTTGAGTGATGTTACAGAAGCTACAAAATTAGAGACATCCCTAATGTGTTCACTAAGTGTAACATGACTTTCACAATTGAATATAGTCACACCTTTTATAGCATTAGAAAGAATGGCATCATATTATTATAGTATTATCAATGATGTCATGGTGATTTCATGTAAGTGTCCAAGTGATTGGATAAAGTGCCTTGATAGTCTATGTGACAATGACAAAGTGTGAAATGTGTTTTTCCTAGTATGCTTGAAGAAGGCTTGGTTAATCTTCAATTTTGACATGGTTAGTGTTTTTTAGGGATGAGTATGGATTATTGATCATGTTCAAGGGGTTTTATAAGATTTTTTATATACTTTGAGTGATTTTGTGCATGATTGGATTTCATCTGGTTTATCATTATTTTAATCTAGATATTTTGGGTCTAGTGGTAAAAAATCTCAATAGGCAGTTTGATGACATCACCATTACCATATGTGGATGAGACAGGGGGAATTAGTCATATGTTTTTTTTTATCACATTAGTCCACAATTTATATACACTAAATTTTAGTTCATGCAACTAAGTTCATCAAAGGATATGAAAATGAAAAGTTGGGCTCTCGAGTAGTTTGACAGTGTTTTCCCATACATGGCCAAATTTGCAATGTGACAAGAAATTTTGAGTAGCAATTTTGATGTTGTTATATTTTTCACATGTTAAGATAAGAGGATAAAATTTTCATATGGGGGTTTTTGGTTTTATTCCTAGATATTTTGAGCTATTTTTTAGATAATGTGATCAAGTACATCAAAAGACATGCATGTGCAAAGTTGGCCTTGTAGACAGTTCTTGGCATAGTTGGCTCTGTGGTAGAGAAATTTGAGTGAAAAAATTAATAGATTTATATCTCATATATGTGAAGTTTTCAGGAGCATTTTGACACATGGTTATATTATCCTATGTGAGGAGATTATATGGTCCAAATTTTAGATCATGAATCTTAGTATAGTAAAATTTATTAAAGTCCAAAGTTGGCCTTCTAGGTAGATTGAAATGATTTCCATAGTCATTTTTGTATAAGTTAAATTTCAAAACCAAATGGAGATCTAACAATTCATAGGAGTTCATATTGATCAAGATAAATGACACACATTTATTTAAAGAGGTCAAAGTCCTCATAAGGCATATAAGGGTCCCAAGTATCATGATCAGGAGGGTTATTAGTAACATCTGATGGTTACCACTATAAGGTAAGGACTAGACTAATCCATAGAGATTGATAGTGCATGTTTAGTCAATGTTGCAAGATTACACAAAATGAGGTCAATTATTTGAATTTTAATATTTGAAATAGGCACACTATGAGTTAAAGGTTGAAAAAGATCAATGGTTCATAATTTATCTATGTTGTAAGGACATGATATGATAGTAGAGTGTCTAAAGTTTAACTGTGACTGTTTTAGTTCAAATATTTGAATTCAACAAAGGAAAAACTAGTGCTCAGTTTTTAGGCCATATCTTTTGATCTATGCATAATTTTATCATGGTATAAAAAAAATTGTAGAGAACTCTAAGGTGCCTCTAGAAATATAAATTTGAAGATACGAAAGTGTGTACAATCAAAGTTATGAAGGATTAAAGTTTACTATGTGTCCATGCATGTTCTACAAGTAACTTGAGAAGTAAATTTGAGTTTGTATTGATGTTATTTAGATGTTTCATGATGAATTAGTTATTAGGGAGTGTTTTAACCTCCTTTAAGATCATTTTTATGAATTTTAGAGGTGTGATCGATCTATCTTGAGTATGGACAATGCTTATAAAGTTAACTATATGTTCATTCATGGTGATTGTGTGCACAAAATATTATTTGATCTAATTGTGCTCTAGTAAAATAATGTGTTGGTGACTATGATCATTTTAGGATGTCAAATGGGTCATGTGGATTGGGTCCATATATTTTTAATTGGTCCTATATTCTTTACTTCTATGGAGAAGGGTCAAAGAGGTGAATGGGTTTTCATATAACCTAAAAGGTGACTTAGGTTTATTTGTAAGTGTGTTGTGCTTAAGTGTGACCCATGTAAGATGTTGTAAGGGTAAAGGCATGTATTTTAGAATTCATATTTCATGAATTTTATATAAATAACGAAACCAAATGATATGGTTTCTAGACTTGTGGAAGAGTGGAGTGAGACTTGTGAGAGATCTATGAAATACTTGAGAGAGACTGAAGATAGGTGTATGTGAAAGTTATGGAGAGAAGGAGAGGTAGAGTGCCTAGTATATGATTTGATGAGAAGAGTATATTTATAAATATGTGTATTGTCTATGGGTCATGTTTTTAATGTCAAAATAGTTCTCTTGTAGGTTGAGGATGAGTGAAGAGGTCTCGCATGATCCAAAAGGTGGTTTTGGATACATTGAGTGTGTAGAGTTGAATATAGCTGATATACGCTATATTTCCATTAGATTGAAATGAAATTAGTATTTAGGAGATGTTTTTTTCATAGTTACTATTGTGTGAACTAAAATCTATGGGGTTTCAACACCCTTATAAACTAAAGCTTGCTAAAATTTTAGTTATTGTGGTTGTTTAATTAGATAGGTGTTGTAGCACCTTATGGGATTATAGTCTCACTAAATAAGGGTTGGTATTTTGTTTATCATTTGATGATGGCATAAATTTGTTCTTGTTATTATAGGATAATAGTTCAATTACATTTTGTAGTGGGGTTTTCTCCCCCAAGAGCGTTTCCCACATGTTTCATGTGTTATGTTCTTGATCTTGCATTGTCTCTCTTAGTCATTGCTATGAATGTTTTGTATGCTTCATGTATTCTTGTGGTAACTAATTAATATATTTCAAATGACTAAAATTAATGTTGAACTATTTGGGCTCATTTATTTACCCCCACCCCTCTTAGTGATTGTACCTCTAACACATATACTTGAAGGTGAATTGGATTTTTAGTGTTGAAGGTAGGGAAAGAATGAGGTCTAGCCATGTCTTCTTTAGAATCTTTGAAATCTTAAATTTCTTAAATTTATTCAATCTCTTCCTCTCTAAGAAAAATCAATGGTTCTCCAAAGGGTAGATTAGGATGAGGATATTGATCTTCAATGGGAAATTCAGGTGGAATAGGTGGATTAATGGGACTGAGCACTCTAATCGATAATGACTTAGTGAGAACCATGAAATATTTGAGAAAATTTATAATATGAAAATTTTATTCAACCATATTTTATTTTCATGGATTCACCAAATGCTGAGTAACATACCAATTTATAATGAATATTGTTAAGATCAACATTCACCTTGACAAATTATCTTGAAGACAACAAATCTCATTGGGAATTCCAAACTTGTTGTCACCAAATATTACACCCTATAAGAGGTTTTTCATACCTCTTTTATATTTTTACAACATGGTAACACTTACAAGTGTGTCGGTGTACCTATAGTGGAAGTGGGCCTCTAGATTTAAGGGCTAGCTCCTTGAAGTGCTTATCACTTAAACTCATGCTTTCTTAAGAGGAAAAGAGTTAGATTTTATGTGAAGTAAACCTAATTTAATGGGTTGATACACCAATATGTCTTCCACATGACCATCATACTTTATTCAGTAAGGATTAAAGCATACAATCTAGCTTATAAGTCTTAGAAGATTTCTAACGTGAGTGTTTCAATATAGAGGTGAGATGTGGAAAGAAACACAAGGAAAATGAACCAGAGGATAGATTCCACACTGAAATTAAAATAATACACTTGAAAATATCCTAACACACTCTAATACACTCTACATGACCTATTATAATAGGAACTCTAGTAAAAACATGAAAGGATAAGGGGAGAAAGAAGAGAGAATTGTCACTTTGCATCACCATACATCACTTGCAGACTTAGACAACTATTTATCAAATATAAACCATATTTGCATTAATGTTTAAAGGAAAAATATGATGTCATTCTATTAAATATTCACCATACATGTTGTGGTATTATCTTACAAAGCCCAAAATGATAGCTACATATAAAATTGGAGAAGGAGGAGAAAATAATGAAGTAAATAAGATCAAAGGTCACAATGCCATAAGTCAAGGCATGAGAACTAGTTAGATTATAGTGTAACGGAGTTTTAAATAGACCATGAATGTATCCTAAGAAAAATTTCCATAAAAACCATGACAAACTCTCCAAAATGGAGTAGAGACTCTTCAGCTAACCTTTGTTAAATTGCCTTCATCATGGATAATCTCTAGAGAATTTAAAACTGAATTAGGAGAGTCAACACATATGTTATAATAGTCATAAATATTTTCCTAGCTACTAGCTATCTTTTAGAAACTTGTATTTACCATCTACAGTCATTCATTTGTCTTCTAGACCTTGACTCTTTACATCTGGTAGTCACTGATTATATTAATCTTGGTGGGGTATGGGTCTCAAGAGCTTGCTTCACTATGGAATCCTCTAATCCTACATGGATACCTATGTGGCATTCCTTTACCACATTACTTATTTTATTTCAAAACATGCCTATCATCATTTGGACATGTGTCTCTATTATGTGAACCTTGGAATTCGGTCAAATTCATTCTTTTGATCTTCTCTAGAGTATCTTTTATTTAACTTTAAATTTTAACCATTGATCTATGACCTAGGCATCTAATATTATGACGCTTATCACCACCATGTGTTTTATGTGGATCATGTTATTAGCCTATCTAGTTCATACACTTGTGCTACTTGGCATTCTCACACTCGATCTAGGATCCTTGACCTTTGACTCAATGTGAAATGTTGATCTTAGTTTTTCAATTAAATGTGTGCTTTTGATCATAGCCTATAAGATCAAATGCACACTATTGATTTTATTATCTAGTTAAAACATGACACTTGGCATAATGGTGTTCCATCTAAAGATCCTCTAACTCTTTGACCCTCACTCACATCATTGGATATCCACTACATGATCAAATGCACATAATTTATCTTGGGTCCCATTAATTGAATGCAGATCACTGATCCTATCTACATGACTCAATATGTGTCATTGATCTTTGATTCAGTAACTTTTTGAATTTTTGACCCTATTAAGCACCTATATGCCATTGATCTTAGCTTTATTGAATTTTATTTTACCACTTGGCATATTTACACTCAATCTTAGGATCTTTTAAATATTTTGAACTAAATTGTTAGTTCCCAGAGCCTAAACTTGATGTTGTCATGCACGTCTATCTCTTCTAGTTCAAATTTAAATACTTATATCTTGAGATAGTAAGCTCATCAAGACATGAAATTTGAAAATAATGTTCTTGGAATCACAATAAAAATGTCCATGTAGTCTTTTTTTCCTAAAAGGTTCTCTAATATCACCTATAAAATATACACCCAGACTACCTTGTGCATTCTTGTGTAACATGCCATCATAGTCGAACCCCCTACATGACTCCAAATAACGTAAGACTAAAATATATCATGACTAAGGTTAGAATGGAATTAATCTGCATCAAATATACCACAATTCACCCTATGACACTATGTTCTACCCCCATATCATGTCTTGACTATAGGGGGTTAACCCATTTTAACTTGTAAAAAAATGTTCAACATAACTATAAAATAATATTCTATATAAATATATAGACAAATTATCTCTTTTATTTGATTTTTTTATCTCCTCTTTATTTTTACATGATGTTACTTAAGAAATTATTTTACCTAAAAACATATTTTCCCACCATTTGACCATGGGTCTCTTGCACATCGTTAATGCTTAAGAGACACTACATTACAATGACGACTCAAATAACTCAACCTTATCAATTTTTATTGGTGACATTGTTGGATAATAATGGGATGCCTAAAAGTTTTTTTTTAATTTAAATACACAAACCCATATATGCACATTGTTTTTTCAGTCTATAATGTATGGATTATTTAATTTTAAAATGTAATAAAGCATGCTAACAAGACTTTAAATAAATATATACTTATTATTCAGATAGATTACATGTTATACTACAAAGTGTTTCAAGAATAATCTAAACTAATGGTTAGACACATTTTTTCTTATACCTTTATAACTCTTTCATTAATGCACATAAGAAAACAATCTAATCTAGAAGACAAAAGAACATTGAGTAAACTAAATAATCCTCTGGTGATATGGTCACTACTTCTTCCAAGATAGGTAAGGCATATTTCCAATTTTATCATGATTACACCTCATTTCTATTACATTCTCTCTATTATCCATAATCCACATCTAATTCCTTCATTATATTATAATATCCTTCATATCGAGGGGGTTGTTCTTAGGTAGAGATAAATAAATTGATGGTAATTACCTAATTCATGATATCAAATCCACATAATACAAAATAATATAAGCATAATGATACATAATTTTAGTTAATTCTCATAACAAATGACATTTAATCCCATTAATTATATTACATAAATGCACATAGTAAGTAAATAATGATTATCTATTCTATAATATCTAAATCAAAAGTAACATAAAAATAATTTAATAATTTCAACATAAATCATGCTTTATAACACTAATCAGAAGTAGATGCATTAATAATATGGCATGGGAAAATTGAGCCTTAAATCACATCATGTAGTCACAAATAGGTTAAACAAGCTAAAATTAGCCTCAATTACCTTTGTGATTTAACCTTATACCCTAAAACCTAAACCTTATACCCTATACTGTAATCACTAATTATTAAAGCCACAATCATAAACAATAAACCCTAAACCAATCTATTTAACCCTAATTAACATCATTTAGAATAATAATTATTTTCATAGGGATCAATTCAGCCAAAATCAAATCACTTATTTCCCCAATTGACTAATTAGCTCAATATGTGATGGCATTAGGGTTAATTATGCCAAAAATCACATTCTATAGTCACAAGTAGGTTCAATGAGCTAAAACTAGTGTTAATAGCCTTTGCGATTGGACCCTATACCTTAAAACATCAATCATATAATTTAAACCCTAAGACCTAAATTATAAATTCTTTGAGTGCTAAATAAATCATTTTATCCTTGATTAACATCATTGAACTAAGAATTAAGTTCACATAGCTCAAATTATCCTAAATTACATAATTAATTTATGTAATCAACTAATTAGCTCAATTTGTGATGACATCAGGGCTAATTGGGCCCAAAATCACATTTTATAATCCCATATACATTGAATAAGTTCAAATTGGACCCAATTGCCCTTATAATTAGACCCTATACCTTAAACCATACACCCTAAATCATAAACATTAAACCCTAAACCAATCAATTTAGCTTAAATTAACATCTTTTAGTGTAATAATTAGGTTTATAATGCTTAATTTGGCCTGAATTAGATCACTAATTACACCCAATTGACTAATTCACTTAATTTGTGATGATATTGGGGCTAATTGAGCCTAAAATCACATCATGTAGTCACAAATAGGTTTAAAAATCTCAAATTGGTTCTAATTTCCTTCATGATTGGACCCTATGCCCTAAAACCTAAACCTAATACCCTATACCCTAAGAACCAAAACCTAAACCCTATATTATAAACCATAAATCAATTGATTTAACCCTAATTAGCATCCTTTAGTGTAATAATTATTTTCATACAGATCAATTTACTACAAATTACATCACTTATTGCCCCAATTGACTAATTGGCTCAACCTATGATGACACTCAGGTTAATTGTGCCCAAAATCACATTTTATAATAAACCATAGGTTTAACAAGTTTAAGTTGGCCTCGATTGCCTTCATGATTAAACCCTAAACCCTAAACCATACCTCAAACTCTAAATCCTAAACCCTAAATCATAAACTCTTTAAACTATAAACCAATCATTCTATCCCTAATTAACATCATTTAGATTAAGTATTAGGTTCATAAGGTCCAATTTGGATAAAATCACATAATTAATTACCCCAATTGACTAATTAGCTCAATATATGATGAAATGGGGGATAATTGAGTTTAAAGTCATCTGTAATAACAAATAGTTTGAATAAGCTTAAATTATCCCTAATTTTCTTTGAAATTAGATCTTATACCATAAACCCTAAACCCTATACATTAATCCCTTATCCATAAACCTTAAACCCTAAATAACAAACCATAAACCTTAAAACAATATACTTAGCCCAAATTAACATCCTTAGGGTAAAATTTAGGTTGACATGGCTCAATTTGGTGTAAATTACATCATTAATAGTCCCAATTTCCTAATTAGTTCAATCTATGATGACATTAGGGTTAATTGAGCCCAAAATCACATTTTGTAGTAACAAATAGGTTCAATGAGCTCAAATTGGTCCTAATTACCTTCATGATTTGACCATATACCCTAAAACCTAGACCTTATAACTATACCCTAATCCCTAAACCTTGAACCCTAATCCCTAAATCATAAACTCTAAACCCAAAATCAATTGATTTAACACCACTTAACATCCTTTATAGTAATAATTATTTTCATACGGCTAAATTTATCGTAAATTTCATCACTTATTACCCCTATTCATTAATTTTCTCAACATGTATGATGACATTGTGGTTAACTATGCTGAAAATCACATTTTATAGTCATAAATAGGATCAAAAAGCTCAAATTGGCCCTAAATGACTTCATGATTGGAGCCTATACCTTATACTCTAAACCATATACTTTAAATTCTATGCCATTAACCCTAAACCCTAAATCATAATCTCTTTAAACCATAAGCCAATCATTGTATCCCCAATTAGCATCATTTAAACTAAGAATTGGGTTCATAGGGCTCAATTTGGCCCAAATCATGTCACTAATTATCCCAATTGACTAATGCTTAAATTTATCAAAATGTAGCTTAAATATCCAAAATTTATAGAATCAAAGAAGTGATGCATGTAGTTTATTTATGGGATTGTTATTAGAAATGTACCCCATAACTAGAAATCATGTTGTGTATGAATTTGTGCATTATATCGTTCATGTATGCATTGGGGGACTTGTCAATGCATTTCTCCCAAAGTGTATGCCTTAAGGGGTTCAAAGGGAATGGGGTGGGATCGTCCTGTGTCACTTCATGAGATATGTATCCCTTTGTTTAACCTTCATACCTCCTGTAATATCTCTTTGAAATATTAAAACCCTAAAATATGGCTATGTTTGAAACCTTGAAATCTAACTAAGTCTGAAATATGATAGGATCCTCCAAAACCTAGAATTTGCATTATAGTTCCTCGAGGTTACAAACCACTCTCAAACATCATGAAAGTATATGAATAAAATATAAATTAAATAATAAGAAACTATATGTCCATCTAGAAATGTAAACTTATACATAAATTTTAATTTTATTTATATACTATGCATGCTAATGTGATAGTAAACTATTCTATGTACATGTTTTTTTAACAATAATACCACATACATAGTTTTAAAGTGTAAATTTATGTATGTAGTTTTAATAAATAATAGTAAAATTTTCATGTACATGGTATTTTTACATAAACAATAATTATGTGGTATGTTATTCTTATAATTGACTTTTGAAACATGTGCTTGAAGGTTCAGGGATGGCTTGGCTTCCCAAGCCTGAGATATGGACCCGCAAACACATACCTCATTCTGTGCTTTTGACTAAAAATAAAAAATACAACATCAAACATGCTAAAGACTATGAATTTTATCCAACATTTTCTTGAAAATATCAATACAACATCAATTACACTCTCTTCTTTCAAAATATATGATTTATTTATATTTTTATTAATTAAAGGTTGTTATTTTTAATTAATTCTATGTAAGTATTTTAATAAGGTTGTATGATGTAACTATACATGTTCATCATTGTTTATGTGTCTATTTATTTATCAACTCAAATCCAAAAAAAATTATATGGTTACAAACTAGACCTAATTCTATACACATTAAGAAAAATCTAATTTTTAAATTTTTTTGAGGTAGTTAGGAGGATTCACAGTTGGCAATATATTATTGATCATATTTCAAGGTCTATTGACTTGTGAAATTAAATAATAAATAAATATTTATTATTTACATTTAAAAAAATATAAGTTGCAAACTAGATGATCTTATCTAACTTTCTACCAAATGGTTTCAAAAAAAACTAAAGCATGCCAAAAAAAAAATATTGGCCTCATGGAAAGCTATCTACTCTAATTTTTCCAAAAAATAGTACTACCTCTTCAAAATTATGATATTTGATCTGCTTGTACTTAACCATCAAAATAATAGTATTTTAGAGAATAGACTCAAAATGCTAAAATTCATGCTATGATGACATCTACAAATTTTGAATACAGATGTCTCAAATAATCTATACAAGTTAAGGTATTTTGTTTTTCAAAAAAAAAATGTCCACTTAAGATGCCCTTTTGGTCCCCCAATTACATGCATTTACCCAAATGTTAGATTCCAATAAATCAACAATGTTGGTGATAGTTACAGACCTAAAATATTGATAATCCTAACTACTATGAAATCAATGTTTTTCCATTATGAGAGGATCTTTAACATATTATGACCTATTTTATATTGAGCTAGCCATGTAGATGTACAATCTATAAAATCTTTTAATGCAACATAAACCAATGATTCCATGCCACCAGGAATAATAATACTCTAAAAAAATTGCCACAAGTATATTTTTCCCCTACATACATGTATAGAATTTCAGAGAATAATAAATGAATTGAGTATTCACAAGGAACTACAAAAACCCCATATATTTATTTATAAAAAAAAAAAAGGGTGATTCTAGTATGCTTTGTTGAGTAACTTGACAATGGTTGCATGTTAAGTCTCTAGTCTATGCACGTTGAACTATCAAAAGACCAATAATTTTTTTCCTACCACTACCAAATAAAAGAGTATCAAAAGAACTATGTTTAAAAGAAGCCAATGATTCCATGTTCTCAAACAACATAATACTATAAAAAACAATGCAAACATGGCTAAATATTTGTTTTGTTTATAGGACAAATCTTATGATGACTTGACCACGCAATTTTTTATGAAATGCTTTCTCTAAAACTATAAAACAAATAAACTAGTGATTACATAGGAAACTTACTATTGAACATAAATACCCCTAATAGAGCTTTGTTTACACGAAACCAATAATTCTATGCTGTCAAAAAACATAGTAATAAAAAAATACAAACACAACTAATTATTTGTGTTATTAAGAGGACGGATCCTACTTTCAACTAATGCTAGACCTGATAAAAAAATGTCAATGTAGTTTCCCACAAAACACCTTCTCTAAAACCATAAAATAGATCTAGAAATTTCCTTGGTTTAATTTCTCAAACAAACTTGCTCTCAACGTAATATCAAACATGCTCTCATAGATGGGTTAATAACACATGAAACAAAAAATATGTATCCTTCTTTATGCATTTAAATCCACTGTGAGAAGAAGAGGAAGAACAAGAAGAAGAAGTGGTGCTTAACACAATGGCATACGTATCCTTGGAATAAAGTTACATGGAAGAAGCTTAACACAATGACATACATATCTTTGGAATAGAGTTGCATGCATTGCAAAATGGTGGTTGTGATATTATTTTGGTTTTTTTTAGCACTCGCCTGTTATAGACTGGAGTTAATTTCTCCAAACTACCAGTTCCACCTCAGTCCTCATGCATGCAGCAGCAGTTAACATTCAGTTAGTTAAACAACAGTTAGAGAATTTGTCAGAGAGTTAGTTTGCATGTAAAAACTAAAATTAGTCTTTAGTTTGATTTTCTAATTATTGTTTGTTTTCAAATATATTTAAGAGACCCATTGGCATAGCTTTGTAATTTGGAAAAAAGGTCAAGAAGATTTGCAAGATTCAAGAAAATCAATAAAATCTTGTTTTTTCCATGATTGCTGTAGCAATCTGAATGTGTTCTATTTTTTATATGCTTTGTTTTGACTGACAAATTGGTATCAGAGCCCATGGAGAGAACCCTAGGAAGTTGCAAAAAAAATTTAGACCCTGTAGATCCACGCAGAAGAAGGTTCAGAGCTAGCTTAACAATCTGGCATTAGAAGGTGAAGTGCTACCAATGAATGCAGCCAGTGAAAGAGCCTGCTGAAACAGGCAGTTTGTGGGAGAAGTAGTAGTAGCTGCTAAGCGTTCAAAAAAGAGCAGCCTGCATACAGAAGCACAGCTGCTCCGAGACAAATGAGCAGTCTGGTAGATCGTGGATGAGGAGATGTTGCATGCCTGAGTCCAACAGAGCCGAAATTGCCATTGAAGGAAGCACCCAGGTGGAAGCATAAGAAGAGAGCAGCCAACAAAGGAGGTTGCTTAGAATCAGTTTGAAGGAAGAAGGCTTTGAGTCAACGTGTGTCTCAGCCGACAATGGGAGACCCAACAGCTGCCAGGGAAGACACAGACATCTAGAACGTAGCTCAGCCAAAGAAGCCAACAAAAGGTGGAAATCATGAGAGAAGAAGCCAGCCTGAGAAATTGTGCTACAGAGGCATAGCAGAAGGTGCTATAGATGGTGCTAATATTCTCAAGTAGTGGACTTATGCCATCAGGAGGAAAATATGCAGGCCACCGTGAAGCAAGTGGTGGCTCAGATGGCTAGAGAGTATGGGGGCTAATAGATAACTCTTGGAAGGGCGCATCAAACAAGAAGATCGCCCAATAGCTACCGGTGTGGAGAAGGTTCAGATTAATGAACAAAGGAAGAGAACCATAACAAGCCGTGCATGGGAATCATCAGGGTGCAAGTTTGTTGATCGCTGAAGCGTTAACCGAGCTTAGTTCCATAGATTACGGCCTCGCTGGAGCGAAGAAGCACTCATTAAGCTTGTGGTGCAGGCTTTAGAAATGAAATTTCATTTTATATCATCGATTTTATGTGCTTTGTGGCCGTATATCGATAGGGTTGAGTAGATAAGGTGAAACCAGGAGTCAACCACGAGCAGCTGTCAAGTTTGGGGAGCTTGATGTAGTGCAGTGGTGGCGATTGTAGTTGAAGCCATGAACAGTGATGGAGAAATGCATGGTCAGAGAATGGTCAGAAGACATCAGCTTCATGCAGGATAGAAGCCAGCTGGAGAAAGCTCAGCCGGCGTGAAAAATTAAAAACAGCCCGTGTGGAAGGATGGAGCTCAGTGGAGCCGCAGCAACAGTAGCAACATCCAATGGAAAGGTAGAAGTAGAAGCAGGAGCGAAGACAGGTCAAAGATTAAAGCAACCCACATAAGTGTGAGAGCAGCCAAGGCTTTGAAAAGAGCAAAGCAGCATAATAGTTGAAGAAAGAAGGTAGCGCAAGAGGCGCACGTGAGAGATGGTAAGAGCTCCAGATTTGGTAAGAGCTCTGCAAAGCTTGAGTTACACAGCGAGTGAAGCTGTGAAAGCGCGTGTTAAACAACGACACTGAAGATTAGACCGATCGTTGGCAAATCTAGACCAACGTGGAAAGAACCCAATAGAGTCCTTGGAGGAAACCTGAACAATTAAGCATCAGGTGAAAGAAAGGTAAGCAAGCAGGAAGCTTGCAGTGTTGGACATAAGCATGTCCTTTGATAGCCTTTCGACAGGCTACTCCTCAGTCTTAAACGCTGAGTGAACGCTCATTGAGCAATTGTATTTGTTTTGTATGAAGATTGCTCCGAAGAGCCTGCTCTAAATGCCAAAGATAAGAGGCGTCAAATGTGTTCAAGATTAGACCGAAATCTGCATGGAGGTGGTGTATTCCACATATAAGGCGATGTATTTCGCAAGGTGGTGTATTCCACATATAAGGCGATGTATTTCGCAAGGCGGTGTATTCCGCATGAGAGGCAAAGTATTGAAAAGGTTTAGCAATTTGAGACCAGTTTTCAACTTAAGGGAGAGAATGTCTGTACGCTGCTATGAAGATGCAGCTTTGAAGATTACTCTCTAGCCTACCTGACATCAATGGCAGCAACTAGCAAAACAGTTGTGGCAAGAATGGTAAATCATTTGGGCATTGTAAATGCTGAAGTAGTTAGTGGTAGAAATTAAGGGGGAGTGTTAGAGACTAGAGTTAATTTCTCCAAACTACTAGTTCTACCTCAGTTCGCATGCATGCAACAGCAGTTAACATTCAGTTAGTTAAGCAGCAGTTAGAGAATTTGTTAGAGAGTTAGTTTGCATATAAAGACTAAAATTAGTCTTCAGTTTGCTTTTCTAATTATTGTTTGTTTTCAAATCTATTTAAGAGACCCATGGGCATAGCTTTGTAATTTGGAAAAAAGATCAAGAAGATCTGCAAGATTCAAGAAAAACAATAAAATCTTGTTTCTTCCATGATTGCTGTAGCAATCTGAATGTGTTATGTTTCTGATATACTTTGTTTTGACTGACATCACCCTTCCACATCGCGCTAGCACACACAATGCCTTAGAGGTAGGGTGATGTCATCGTATTCATCCTCTAACATTATTGTGGTTCAAGCTAGAATGGAACTCGTAGGTGAATGTCTATAGGCACAATAAAACCGGCAACATGTACAAATAAGAGATGCGAACGTTATTGATATCTAAAACCTTGAAAAACACTTAGGAGTCTTAAGGTATGGAAATTGACATTTTTTAATCTATTGTTTTGTGTTTTCGACAGTATATGGCCTGTAAAAAAAACAACAGGCTTTAAATGTTTACAGCTTTAAAAAATTAGATGACCGCTAAACAAAATTAATTAAAAAGCTAATAATTATGGGAAGGCAAAGATTGGGAAGATAAAAAATAGTATTGAAAAAATTTCAATTTAAAGTTCCCTGATAGATGTGGCACTCAAGAGATTTTAAACTGACAGGTCAGGTTAAGCTGAAATCCCAGGGCTACTTCGAACAAGCTCAAATCTCAGACATGAATTATCGGTGTACCAGCCATAACTTGTGTACCGACGGTATAGATTCATTTCAAACCCTGTACCGTTCCGGAAACTATTCTGACAATATTAGCCGTTAATTGTGGATAGGTGCTTTTAATCAATATTCTATAAATTCGTTTTGCTTGTTATGATTGTTGAGGCTTAATCCTAAAATTCCAGAGTCAAAGACCCCAAAACAATAAAAGCTCCAATGGGACCCCCAAGAACAAACTCTAGTGGCGTAATGCCAAATGTCACGGGCTTGTTTCCTCAGAAATGGCATGGTATCAGACAGAGTTGATGGGAAAAGCATCTTCGAGTTATTACGGCAATTGCAGAGCCCAATTATAACCATCTATGACTCATGAGCATAATAAATTTGTTTGCACCCACTGATGTGAAACCTAACATGGACTACATACGTAACGTGTCTGCAATTTGACGTCGGAGTCCTGATTCCTTACAATCCTCTGCAAGGGAATTTTAATGTTATTCCTGTACAGTATTCGGATTAATAAAACAGAGCGGCCGCCTGTGGCAACGGGCATAATCTCGATTCCCAGATTCCAACCCCCACCCTCGGTATGCGATTTCCGTCAATCAAATCTCCACGTAATTCAATAGGTCCGTGGGAAACAGGTCCAACCGGCACTTTCAAATCAGGTTGAGCTGTGCACGTGCACAGGACACTGACGCGAAACACTTTTCTTCTCCTATTCAATTCGTGCGGGGGTATTTCGATTCCATTTCCTTCTAATTCTGTGCTTTTGTCTGCTTAGTAACTACACTAACCCGTTATGGGGAAACAAATTTTCAAAGGTCCCGCTGACCCACGCATTTGGTTTAACATGACGGAACAACTTACAATGCATCCACTAGTGGTTTACTCAAATTGTAAACGGAGACCGCTAGAACACCACCTCCTTTACTGTAAATGATAAAATCTACTTATGCCAATATATTATTAGCCCGCTTATATGCCCGCAGAAACGACAAGTAGTCTGATTATGATAGAGTAGAAAAGGCTGCACACTGTCAATAGGTGGCGAGTGCTATTACAGTTGGCCCGTCTGGTGCTATTGTTTGTTGCTGGAGCTCACCTCATTAATTTAATCAAACTTTTGCTTTTGCTGCTTGGGATCAACTTATTTTATCGGTATAGTATCCTACTTCTCTGTGTGCTTCAATAGGCTAGCCAAATTATAGAGATAGAGATTTCAAAAAATAGAGAACCATAATCTTCATTACCGGATATATTTGTGTGTACCCTAGGAAGGCCTTCTCTCGGGGTGGTTGTGGCTTTTTGCAATATGACGGCGTTGCCCTCACCAGGAACTGCCGCCTCTAGCGCTTCCGCCACTTGTCTGTATATGCAACTTATACCCTCGAGCATTAAGTCTTCGTCTGGTCCTCCAATTTGGTCTACCAGCAACATTAACATAAGAAAACGCCGCCCTGCCGGCACCCCTGGTAATATTCTGTTAGCTTTGAAAATCATCTTTTGTTAGTCGGCACATGCTTGCATATATTGATTGTGGGCAATCCTCTGTTATAATGAGCAGATCCCGATGCAGAGGTGGTGGCATTGTCACCCAAGACCCTAATGGAATCCGATAGATATGTCTGCGAAATATGCAACCAGGGTTTCCAGAGGGATCAAAATCTGCAGATGCACAGACGCAGACACAAGGTTCCTTGGAAGCTGTTGAAGAGGACTACCCCGGAAGTTCGCAAGCGCGTGTATGTGTGCCCGGACCCGACGTGCCTTCACAACGATCCGTGCCATGCCCTTGGAGATCTGGTTGGAATCAAGAAACACTTTCGACGGAAACACAGTATTGAAAAACAATGGAAGTGTGAAAGATGCTCCAAGGAATATGCAGTTCAATCTGATTACAAAGCCCACCTCAAGACCTGCGGAACCAGAGGACATTCATGTGACTGTGGTAGGGTCTTTTCAAGGTATGTGTATAATTCCAAATCCAGGGCATTCCATTATCATATTCAAATCAACGAAAACATATTTATTAAATTCAATGCTTGCCTGCCTTGGATCCTTGTCCGTTTAGTTGTAAATGTTTTGAGGCGTTTGCTGTAGAGTCGAGAGTTTCATTGAACACCAAGACCATTGCAGTGCAGCGAAAGAGAGAGCAACTTTTAGGTACCATGATCGGTTGAGTCAGCCTTGTTTGACAATGACGACAAGCAGTTCCAACGAAAATGTCAGTGTTACCAGGTCTGCGCTTTCATTGGAAGGCAGATCAATCGATTATGCTAAGTTTTATGAGCAGCAAGCTTGGCTGCAAATGGAGAATAGAGAGCTGCAATTGCTTCCAGCCAACAACCAATCCGGCTCTTCAGAAACAGCACCGGCAGGGGCTATTAATAGAAACACTGCTGTAATATCAAGAAACTATATAAAAAGCGCGGCAACCGACTCCAGGTGGAATCAAGCCGCGGAAGCCAGATATAATAAATTCTATAGCTCCTCTATCGAAGGAGAAGATACGTCCGGAAGTGGTGCTTGGTTGCAACTCTCTATTGGACAGTGCACGCACTATGAAAAGAAGCAACATGTAAAAACAGACCTCGGACCAACGGGACTCACGCTCTCGTTACAGAACATTTCAGTTCATCCAATCCAGTAGACTGCTTTGAAGCAGGAAGGTTATGGAGTGGCAGGGTAGCTCCTTTGAAGAAAATGTTTTTAGCATCATTCATCTGAGCCTAATAAAAAGGAAATGAGTTTATAACCTCAGCCTGAAACTCTCTGGCGTGGTAATCCAGGAAAATGTCCTCTGATCCCAAATCTACCATGAAAATATTCCTGGACGCCCAAATCCTTCAAACAGGATTTGGATACCAAGTTTACAAATAAATTTGTGGCAACTGGGAGAGTCATCGTAGTATTATTCTGAACAAAATTTGGTTCTGAGATAGTCGCCGTAGTTTTATTCCGAACGAACTTTTGTTTTGTGGCCTGCTACGAGTTAAATCTTCAGCCAATGGCAGTAACCACTCGTCATTGTTTCGCAAAATGTAACAAATCCATGTCCAACGGACTGCATTCAGGTAGGCTAGTGATGTGAAGGCATTTGCAAGCCGTACGTGTATAATATCGAAAGGAACTCCATTACAGAAGTAATGAAGCGGTATTCAATCATGTAATATCTTTGTAGGACACATTGGCCTGAGTAATAGTAAGATATGCTCAAAACCAGGCCACGAGTTTTGTTGGCATGGTCTGTATATGATGATTTAGAACAATGAGTGAATAGATCTCAACTTACAATGTAGTGTTATTTTTTGCACGCTTGATGTCGATGTCCATGGTCATGATGAACTTCTAATGATAGAGTTTTATCAATAATATACTTAACGAATTTAAAAAATTCCATCTTTTCCTACTTCTGTGTAATGGTTCTCACTGCATAGGAAAAGTAACCCATACTAACGTGTGAATACTCATTCTTGTAACATGTAAGTGACAGTTTTTATCCACCACCAAAATAAAAATAATATATATAGAGAGAGGGTAGGGGAGGAAGGGGAGCGGTTTAATTCATAACATGAAAAGAATAAAAAAAATTACACGAGCAACGCATCTTTGTTGTAGAAGGGCACTTTCCACCGAATGGTTCTTTTGAGGATGAAAAAAAGGAAAAACAACACATTTTAAAATCTTAAACAAATTGAGGTTACAGAAGGTATAGTGATGTGGAGACAACATGGGGAAACCAATCTAAGCAGAAAAAAGATGCACAGGTAAGGAGAAAAAACGTTTTGACCAAGAAAAGAGGGTGTTTTCTCAGCAAGGGAGCTCACTAGAACAAATGGGAACACCTTAGAAGCTGTCGTAAAGTTCTTATCGAAGAAGGTGAATCAACACTAAAAAATCGAAATAAAATTCGTTTGGGCTGCCTGTGACGCCTTTTCTTCATTTTTGGATGTTTCAGGGATTTTCGAACTATTCAAATCGTGCACACCGAGAGTAAGGGGTTACAATTTTAAAATGGGTTTTTAAGTTATTGTGTATCATCGTTTACTGTCTTAAGATCAGAAGTTGGAGGTATTTTTTCCTCAGAGTAGCTCTTCTTATAGGTGATTGTAAAAGTAGGTTTCGATTGACCAGGAGAGTCAAGATGCCTCTGAAAAGAATGGTGGGTAGAGGTGGAGAGGTAGCTTCGGACATTGAAGGAAGACTTGCTGAGGCTGTGGGCATGCTGAAAGTTATGCAAGCACAATTGGATGCTTATGAAGAAGACAAAGAAAAAAAGGTTGTCCACCAAGAGGTGGTGTGTGTTGTGCCAAGGAGGAACAAAGAGAAGAAGAGGAGGAGGAGGAGAAAGAACATGAAAATAAACAACAATTAAATTTAGGCGAGGATGGGCTCCTTAGAGTTATCTAAAAATTTAGAGAGGAACAAAGATATAGTTTATAAGGTTTTAAGGAGCTTACAACTTCAACAGACTAATAGATTGGGTCACATTGATAGAAAAACATTTCTAATTTGATGATGTTAGTGATCTAAGAAGATTGAAAGTGGATAAGGGGTAGTTTAAAGATCATACATCCCTATGGTATAAATAAATACAGATTAAAACAAATAGAAGAGGTGTGGAAGGGGTAAAGAGAATATTAGTTGATGGCATGGAATGGTTGATTATTTGAAAGGTTAATTTATACTTTCTAATAACATATATACATTATAAATAAATTATAGACCTTGAGACGAAGAGATCCCAATGTTAATTATTATGTTGAGGAGTACTACAATATTGCCAATCATCTTGATCATAGTGAAGTAAACAAGAATAAGTGGTCTGATACATAAATAAGCAGAGAAAAAACATTCAGGATGAGTTGAGCATTGTACACTATCTTATCATGAAATAATCTTATCAGTTCTCACCAAATATGATGATAATCTTCCCAAAGACAATAAATTACAACAAGTAGAGGTGTATTTTCTGAAAGAGGAAACCATCCAAACATTGGATGAGGATACCCTGACCATAAGAGAGAAGATATCACTTCTCATAGTCATACACATAGAGGATGATTATTCCCTTCAATAAGAAGAGGGAAACATGATAGAAAAAATATATCTAAGGTTTCTTCTGTGTATGTTTTAGATGAAAAAAATATGATCAGATGGCTTATCAGAGACATGCACACTATGATGGTCATATGAGAAATCAATCCAAAATTCATGTTGTCAGATAAGATGAAGAATCACTCGCATCAATTGAACATAATGAATAACTAAACATGCAGAGCACTCATTAGGAAGAGGGTATTGTTAGTTCAGGTAAAGAAATAAAATGGTTTGTTATGAATGAGGAGTGTCTTCAAAAATACTTATTAATTATGAGGTAAGCATTGTAAAGTAGTATGTTATATTGGTAGTATAAATATTTTTTTGTGAATTGAGATTGCAGAAAAATTTTGTTTCAAATAAGTAGTAACCAAAAATATGCATAACATGTTGTGGGTTCAACAAAGTCACCAAGTGTTGGTAAATGTGTAATATTTTTTTGTATTTTTTGATTGGGTCATATAGGAAGGATGTTTGGCATGATGTGATGCCTATGGAAGTGTGGCATGTTCTAATGGGTAGACCTTTGAAATTTGAAAGGAATGATATTCATGATGGCAAACCAAAAATATATACACTTGAAAAGGATGGAAATAAATTTTCCTTGAACCTATTAGAGGAAAGAGATGAATATGTGAATGACAACAAAAAAATGATTTCTAAAAACAAAAAATTATTTATATGAAGAAAAATAAAATGTGCTTTAATTTTATTTTGAATCTAATCCAATCCAATTTGTGACTATAAAAAAATTTAAATATGAAGTAAAATGAACTGAAGGGATTTATGAATGAATATGGAAAAAAAATTTAAAAAAAAAAAAAAATCCAATGATCTACAAAAGGATTACACCCTATAAAAAGTATTGGTCATCACATGGACTTGCTTTCATGAGCTAATCTCCCAAACATGGTAGCATACATATCGATACTTAAATTTTTTTGAAGAGATCAATAGGAAATTTCAAAATTTTATGGAGAAGGGGATGAAAAATAAAATTTAATCCCATTTGTAGTTCCAATAGAGTTAGCACCAAAGAAAGGTAAGAATATAAAATATACATAGATTCTTCAACTATCAATAAGATTTTAGAAATAAGTGTATGTTTCCATTGCATAAGATGCATGATTTTAAGGACTATTTGAGTGGAGAAAAATAGTTCAATAATATTTATTGAAGAGTAGGTATCGTAAAATTCAATTCTATTGAAATGATGAGTGGAAGACTATATTCAAAACTAAATAAATGTTGTGATAAATATTGGTTATCACATTTGGATTGAGAAATGCATAAAGAACTTTCATGAGATTAATGAGTAATGTGTTGAAACCATACTTAGGTAAGGCTTTAATTTTGTATTTTCACTACATTATTATATTCAATAGAAAAATAGAATAATATGTAATTTATTTTAGATAGGTGTTATACAACTTATATGAGGAAAATGATGTTTGAGAACTTGAAAAATTATAGTTTCATGTAAATCTAGTTGGCTTACTTTGGTTTTTTGGATTGTGGATGGATAGTTTAAAAGTGAAGGCTATCACTAAATGGTATACACCAAAGAGCACACATGTGGAAAAAAGTTTCCATGGTTTAACAAGTTTCTATAATAATTTTATTTGTAACTTTATTAAAATTATGCAACTATTACCATATTTATTAGAGGAGATAGAAAACAAATTGTCGTAAACAACATCTTAAAAGTGTTTTGAGTTTTTGAAGAAGAATATAATGGAAAAATCATTACTAGTGTCATTGAATATCAACAAGAATGTTCCAATTCAATTTTGATGTTAATGGGACAATGATAATGACTTTTTAAGTCAGTAGTATAATTGTTAAGGATATATTTTCAAGTTTGATGATTCCAAAGGGAAGTATTAAATATATGACCAGTAATTCTATTTAGTTATGTATAGCTTTAAAAAATGAATAGTTTATTTATTTATGAAATCATTTTTTTGTTATATGGACCATTAAGTTTTAGAGTACATTAATAGCCAAGATAATTTGAATCAACACCATATGATAGGAGTCGGGTCTCTAAAAGACTATTGATTTATGGTGAAAAAAAATATCAAATTCTAAAAGGGTGTTGATATAGGCACCACGTTTTTTGGTAGATTTTGGAGGATTTTGTGGAATAATTTAGGAACCAAATTAAGTTATAGCTTGGTATATGATCCAAAACATATTATTTCCCTCTCTCATAAATTTATGATATTCTTATCACTAGTATGAGTGTCGCAAACATTGATATAAATAATCTCTTCTATCTATGCCTCAATAGTAACGTCATTTTATACAATAAACACAATATAAATGTATCTTCCACTTATATGATAGTCATCTAATGGTCATCCATGATAATAATTACCTATGTATGTAACCAACAAAAAACATCGAGAAGACTAGTATCTTACTCATAATCATTAATATAAAAAACCTCTGATTATTTTTTAGCTTTTTTGTTGAGGTCGATTTATAATTATAAGCACTAGAAATTTGTGTGGCATTGCCATGCTTCCTTTATTTATTGCCATTTAGTAGTGCAGAAAAAATTAAGGTGTTTAAAAGTGTTTCCTTTTATCACCCATGGAGAGTGTCACTAGTGAAAACCACTCAATCTCATCTTCCAAAATTTCTATGTTACTTAAATTATTTTTTTTCTAATGAACCATAAGTAGATTAAAATCCAAATATCATGCTTATCCCAATTAATCCTTATATAGGAGTTAGTTGAGAAAGATAAAAGTATATATAAGAGTCTTATGATTGAATTAAAATCAACTACATTAATTAAACATACTATGAATTTGATTTAGGAATATTAACAAATAAATCAGAGTGTTCAACATTAACCTTATTCATAAATCAAGATAAAGGACCCCTAATTTTTACACATATCTCAAGATTGGAGGTTCAGGAAATATTTCTCTTCCAAATTTTGTTGTTAAATATTTATTGTGATATGCAAATGCTAGTATGATTTATATATTTTGGTGGAGTTTTATTCTTTTTATCTTCCTCATTTATTGAAATAACCAATATAATCTAGAGGGGTATAAGGTAATCAGTAGATGTAGGGACCATGTCCTCTTTTGAAATTTTTATTTCATGTTTGTCTACATAGTTTTTTCCATTATCTCTCCATGTATTTTTTATATTATCCCATCCAATATACTTAAAACCCTATTTTTCCATGCTCTTATTCATACACACATACATACACAATCAACAATCCATAATAAAATCCATACATGGTTTCAACTACCACCTCGATGTTGATCCTCCTACCCCTCCTATTCAGCATTCTATGTACCCCAATTTTCTACCATTTGCCTAAGCAAAAACCTCCCTTTCACAACACATTACACTAATTTGGCCTTTTCTCTTTCCTCCCCATGTTTATCTTACACACCTTTTATTCTCTTTTCCTCTTTGTATTAACTGCATATAATATGTCTTATGTGATAGCTGAGCTTCCACTACCTTATTCACCAGTGACCACATCCTCCTCCTTTGGGACATTGATCTCAACACTAATGATTTTATCCTTGGTGCCCTAGAAATATTCTTGGTACAAATTTCTATAGATAGATGATGCATACACATACCTATGAAGAGATTGAAAAGGGTCTTCAAACCCTACCACCCATCTCGATTATCCACCTTGGCACTAAAAAATGATGACCATCTATGTAGTGAACTCTTGCAAGTTTCACATTCACTATAGCCAGTAAAACATGGCTCATAGCAATGAAGGCCTTTTGACAAAAACACTATGTAACTCTTGATAGAGGTCCTCACCTTAAAATAGAGCTTGTAGTGATACCTGCTACCATTCCACTCCTACTACCCATTCTGCCACCTTGCATTGGGATCCTACCAACATTTTTTGTGTCTTCCACTAAAGCCATCTCCTTTGTCTTACCTCCATTTTTTTTAATGCCTTGATCTTAATTTTCCTTCCTATTTATCCACCTTTCTCACTCCAAAACTTTTACTCCCCATACATATGGGATTAATCCACTCATACCACTCCATTAACCTTTGATATTCTTCACACTTTGTCGATACATCGAGCACCTAATTTTCTTGACCATCACCATGGCATCAACAAAACCCTCAGCCTTCCTTCCACATATCTATATGATATCATGACACTCATATATTCTCTATTTGAGACTTGTAGTTCTCATAAACATGTGTCTTTACTTGAGATATATCTCAATATTGTGTCTCTCCTTGTCACTCTTTAGTTATGTTTGATTCCTCTTTGGGATGTGTTGACAATTGTGACATCATCCTTCCCATTTCTTGTGCATATGTATTTTCCAGGGGCATCATCAATATTAATCATGTCATAACTCATACATATTTATACTCATTCACTTCTCTTCAAATTCCACCCATCAATTTAATCCTCATGTCTCTTAATCTTCTCATCATCCTTTCCCATTTAGAGAGAACTACTTTAGCTTGAGGTCATTTAAGACTATGTAGGTAACACTTGGTCACCCATGGTGCCTAATGATAGCTCAGATGCACTAACTAGTGATTCCCTTTCATCCCTTGGTCATTTGACACACATTATGAGCTACAACCATCATTAAAATTATCAAATCATTATCTTATTTTAGCATGATGCTATCCTAACATGTACTACTACTTGGGATATGTTGATAACTTGTGACCTTTATCATTATGACCCATAGCTATCATTGGAATGCATCCTTGCCTAGGATATGTAGAAATCTTGTGGTCTAATTAATCAACTTGTTTTATTTATGGTTCCCTCTTACATACATCCTTGCTTGGGATATGTCAAATAATCTAGTGTCTAATTGATCACATTCAAAATTTTAGATCTCCCATGAATCTATCCTTTCTTGGGATATGTCAAAATCATATAACCTCTTATATTCTCATGTTATGTTATGGTTGATTCCCCCTAAGATGTATCAAAAACCATGACATTGTTGTCCTCACTCATTGTGCATGTGTCTCTACTAGGGGAATTATTAATTTGTAGCTCACTATTCATGTCAATTTCACCTTCTTCATCATCGATCTCACTTATATCATTCCCTTGTCTATTTGCCTCACCTGATTTTCTTCCTTTTGAGTGGCTACCCATCCCATTATTTTACACATGTCCCCTTGAGGGGTTATCCTACATCCACTCACACCCATCCATGATCATCTTTCTTTTTTGAAAACCCATGAATCCTTTTAGTTATAATGCCCTTTAAAAGAGGGGAAAAATATATGCATCTAACTCTGCTTTTCAAAGTAACTCATTAAATTATGACTAATCTTTTCTAATATAAACACTTAATCCCTATATCCCTTATTAACATCACTCATTCATCCTATTAAGTCAATTAATTAATTAATCCTAACTACATGATATATCTTATTTTTCACATGTTTATATTTTCCTAATATCCTAAATTCTAATTTACCTCACTTTTCACATAATTTCTCATATGTTAAATCCTTATTTACCTACTTTTTTAATTACATATTCCCACCAAAAGGAATGTCTAGAGGATTATAATCTCTATAACTTTATCCCTCCTCAAATTTGAAATTTGAGAGGGAAACTTCCCCTCCAATTGCTTCTAAGAACCTCCTTAAATGCAAGGGGCATCCCCAAGAATGAGAATAAGTAACTAACCCAAGTCTATATTTCCTTCATTTCACTATCTCTAATACTCTTTTGTATCCATCATAACATCCAAGCATCTAAATAATCCATCAAATGATCCTTCTTGAATTCATTGTCAAGTAATACATAATCAGGATAAGTAGCATTAGAGAACAGCTTGGAAAATCTTGGAGGGAAGCCAAAGAGAAGTGAGACGATGGTAAGAATCTATTTATATTTTTTATTGTTCCTTACATTCTCTCCTATTGACATTTATTATAATATTTGAGATATATTTTAGTATCATTCTGCATATTTAGATTTGTTTGCTCAAAAATTTTAGGGATTCAATTAAAACAAAACAAGAATAAAAAAATAAATCTACCTTTGCATGATTCAACTTATATTTTTCCTTCACATGATGTTCCTAACATATAAAAGTAAAATATATATTCACCTTTCTTAATTCAATTTAAAAAGCATGTACAAATGATATTACACATTTTATAGATTTACAAAATAAATTAGATGATATTATGTTGTCACCTTATTTTACCTTTAAATCTCAACGCATGAATTCCATGACAAATATAGATAATTCAAATATCTCTAAGTCTTCTCCTACATATCATAATATGCCAAATACAAATATGATTACTATTCCTTTTACCCTTGACTCCATTATTGAAAATAATGATAACATGTGCATTTCACTCATTGTTAGTGAAGATACACATCTCAATTCACCTACACATGATGATGTGTTTCATAGTTGTAAAAATTTAAAATATTCTTATATGTCTCTTAGTGAGCATGAAAATGAAAATTATTATTCTCTTAACCCTAATATTAAATTAACTATGATATTAGTGAAACTCGTACTAACAATGATTACTATGATTTTAGGGATGAAGAAATTGAGTCTACTCCTTTTAGTCATCTCTCTACTTCACCCATATCTCATATAAAAAATAATCACATATAAAATGCTAATTCAAATAATAACATTTCTTATAATAAAAATGTGCAAACTTATACTCATTTCCATAGTTTACATAGTTTAATTGCACATGATAATATTATATTTTCTTTTCCATTAGCATTTGGTACTTATTTACCAATTAACAACATAAGATATACCAATAGATCTCATCGACCCTTACTTATTATAGTATAAATTATTTATCATCCTAACCTCCATGTAGGTGATAACCAATCTCCCTCTCACCAGGTCCAAGATATCACCCCTCCAAAGGTTACAGTGAACCAACACAATATCTCTAGCAATGTTCCATGAAATAGTATACCAATGGATAAACTTAACATTAATATTCAATGTTTAAATGAACCTCTTAATTATGTTAATATAACTTCTCAAGAGGTTATCTATATTCATGCCATGGGTACTTTGTATTAACAAGTACATCATCTCATCTTTCAAAGTAAAGCATACTACTCTTGGTTTTATTCCAATGCTATCCATGAAAATACTATCATTAGCATAATCATCAATCTAACACTACCAAAGAAATTTTAAACACCAATATTACCTATGTTCAATGTACATGGATATCCATAATTACATCTTAAATCTTATATAAAGGCTATGGCACATACCACTAGCAGTTTGATTCTATTATAGTTATTTTCCAAGAGTCTAGAGATGGTGATTTAAATTGATTCCATCATTCATTCCCTAGGGGTTAATTACATACATATGATGAGTCATAATACATCTTTATAATGCATTATGTCTAGATTAAAGGTCCTTGAGTCACATTTAAGAGGTTGCCTTCACTATACCATGGTAAGTTAGAACCAGTAAACAATTACATTTTATGATTAAAATCATATATATGATAGTTGATATACTAGCCAATAAATTTAGAGATATAATAAATCTTTACTAAAGGTCTCATTCTCCTTATGTATACATTGTTGTATGAGTCATCTAGATCATTTTAGCACCTATAACATAAAAATATGACATTAGATAAGAAGTCGAGACTAGCTAAGATACATTCAGAGGCATATTTTTATTTAAATCTCTCATAGTGACAATCATCCAATATGGTCCAAACTCCTAATCCACATATGGAAAATTTTTGAGGTATTCAGCTATGAATAAATATGGACAAAATGAACACATATATATGCATAGATAATGAAATTTATTCTTCAATGCCTTTCAATTTGATAGATATTTACTTGAAAACCAATGTTTGGATCCCCCAAAATTAGGGAATTATTAAAAATGATTCAAAAAAAAAATTCTCATAAGAAAAAATTACTTAAGAAAGTAAGAAATTATTGAACCAAGTTTTTGGTCTTCTACTATCTTTATATCATTAATCAACTAGCCCATAACTCACTCTTATTTCTAGGTTTATATAGCCTTTCAACAATCTCACCCACCCATCAGGTGGTCAAAAAATTAAATAAATATCCTAACTAAGACACAAATTCAATGCATGTTTATCTTAAAGGTAAAATAATCTACTTTTATTACATCCTTTTCCATTAAATATTAGTAACATAGTAGTATTGGACAAATGCATCATTTCAAATGATATAGGTCCAAAAAAATCTTAGTCCTTTTGATCATTTAGTAATGTATTAAATGTTTTGGAAAGTTTTATCTTCTAGATATGAATACTCCACTTGATAGTTGATCAAACACTTCGCTATGGTGATCATGCACGTTTAAGGAAATTTTGTCTTTTTGTAATCGTCTCCCATCTAATCTTCATTTACATGACATTTTTTTGATTCAATCCACTATCTAGCTTGTGATGAAATCTTTTTCCACAATCATTTTTTCACTAGATAATGAAATATTCAATGACTAGACAAATCTAATTAGACTCACAATCCCATTGCTGGCTAGATTTTTAAGCTTCTGAATCTATTCATAAAGGATCATGTATCTTATTTGGAAAGTTTATTCTATGTTTTTAGTTATCACCACTTTGAGAAATACAATGTTTCTTTGATATGTTAAGTACATGAAACATGTTAAATTCTCAATAATTCATATCTTTCTAAGGGCCTTGACTTTACTCTATATTATAGTGTAACAAGATCTTGAAAAGTGGTAGGATATTTCTCACCAAGATCTCTGAAGGGCTAAATTAACTATTCCATGTCTTTTATACCCTATAATTCTAAGATTATGCCATGTGGCATCATATTGGAGAATCATTTGATCGTGGTCCCATTGTACTACTCATATTTGAACCAGGGCATGGAAAATTGGGATGATGCCATATGGAATCATCCAATAAACTTAAAAGATTCACTAACTTCTCACATTGTCTTAATCATCCTAAGGGCCTAAAGAAGTGAGGTCATCTCATGTGGCATGATCTCAAACATCTAGAGGGGCAAAGGCTTTAGCTCTTTGTTCAATGTCTTCTAGAGAAGTGAAGACATGAGTTATTGATAGCTAGTGGCCCCTTTATGAATCTATACCTGAAAGATAGAAAATTATATTTTAGAATATAAAAAAATATACCAGCCATTATACTTCAAATTCTATAAAAATATATCAAATATAAAAATTCTTGAAAAGAGAGGATGAGCATATTATAACATCATTCAATTGATAAGGGGATTTTTTATAAATATCTAATTAATACATTCCATTAGATGAGTGATCAAGTCTTTAAATAAAAATTAATAGATAAACACACCCATTTTTAGATCTCTTAAGTGATGAAATAGATACAAGATCAAAAATTATAGAAAATTCAATAGTTAGGTCTAAAAGGAAAAGTATGATAGTTTTGTGACAGTCTTGATTGGCCAATGACCATAAAATTAAGTATGTGTAATGCTAATGTAGATGTTAGTATGTTGTCTAGTTAGAAATCCATGCCACAAAGAATATATTTATCACTCAAGAATTAGTTAAGCATCTACTAGGGTTGATGATTCATATAATTACAGTACAATGATATCTTGACACTTATCATATTCTCATTGATCTAGAACCTTGCCTAAGATTTACAAACATGTAGGCCATCCTTGAAAATTAATTAATCAGGATCACATCACATGGCATTATCTAAAAATATATATAAAGTCTCAAAGTTATGATGAATCAAAATCATGCCATGTGGGATAATCATGTTCTTCTAGAATATTGAAGGGCTAGGCTTGTAGATATAAAAGTGACAATGAAGCATGCAATTGGGATCATGAAATTTGTTTAAATATTAATTTCTCATAGGGTCTATGGTTAGTGAAATAAGTTTAAAATGTCATAGGGAAGTGGGGATGTGGGATTGTTCCATGTCACATGATCCCACTTACACCTAAAATTTGAAAAAATGACTGAAACAAAAAAAGGAAAGGAAATTAATCAAGATACAAGTGACCACTCCTCACTTTCTTTGGGACTCATGGGGAAGTTAGGTGATCGTTAATATACAAAATAATAGAGTTATTTGATTTCAATTTTGAAACCTTGATCAAATGAGACTAAAGAAAAAATAATGAAAGGCAAAAGGAAATAAACTTATATGTGAAAAGGTCTTTTATCTTAACCTAAAAATAAAACTATTCCATTATTTAAAATTAACTAAGATTAAAATTTCAATTTTAATAATATTCGGCCATTATATTTTGACAAAGGGATAACTATGGAACAAATTTCTATAAAAAAGACCTTGAAAACATTGAAATAATTAGATAATCTATTTGAGTGTAAGATGAAATAACCTTCAAAATGAAAAATTTAAATGCATTTCAGAACATTGGTCAAAATAGATCAAGACTTATTACACTTATGCAAACTCAAATAATTGTGTTAGTGAAGCCTCAATCATAAAATATTTAGACCAAGTTCCTAAAATAGGCATTTGAATTTTATACTTTGTTCAAAGAGTAAATTCAACAGAATATCAAAGTTAGAATTTATCAAGGAACCTTTTAAATTTATGTCATCAAATGTTTTAAACCCAAGGAACATACTTAATCAAAGTAAAGATCAGGCCCCAAATTAAAAAAGTAAGAGGTTTCCTAATTTTTAAAGGTAAATTTAGGACATGTTTTGAAAGAAACAACAAATGGGGACTTTGTTGTAAAATACTTCTAATTATTTTGATAGACAAAAAAATGTTTATGAACCCAAAATATTTAGTTTAAGAAAATGCATATTTTTTTGTGAAAAATGATGAAATGACAAGAATGGAATGTTTTTAGAAGAAAATCAAATATTCACATTGACCAATGTGTGCAAATTTTTTCATTTCATTATTCTATAATTTTCAAAGAATAGTTACTATAGTTGAAATAATCAAGCTAGTAAATTTTACCTTTAGATAAATAATTATAAATTTGTCTATTGTTAATAGTGCATCTATATCCTTGATGGAGTTACCTCTAATCCTACTCAAATCCTTGCTCTAATACTAGCCAAACATCTATAGCCCTGGTAGAGATTATTTGAATCACCCAGAAATTTGATATTTTAGATAATAAACTTTCCTTTCTATTTTTCCCTTTATTTTTAGTATCTCAATTCTAGGTTGGTGACCACCATATCAAATGAAGAGTAAAATTATATATTTTTTAATTTAGATCTTCATTGTAATAGTTTCATCCAATCAAACCCAAAAATAAATTTAAGTGTGTTACATGTAAGGTTTTTGAGAGAATACCCTTCATAATTCAAATAATTTACCCTAACTTATCAAAAGACGAATAGATACAACATATTTAATAGTCCAAGTCTTCAAAACCAAATTCATAAACATATTTTACATAGCAAAATTTTTAGTGTAATCATGTATTACATTGTTAAAAAGTTGTATATGTTGGCAAAAAGGCCACATAGAGGTAGTTGCAAGTAGTTATAATTAGTTGTTTATAACTGATTCATTTTGATATTGTATATAACATAGTTTGTGTTATAAATTCAAATCATCAAAGTTTCATTTTCATTTAGATTTTGGTATCATAGCCTACTAAGCCTAACCGCCATGCAATAGAGTGTTTAAAGCTTACAAAATGGTAAAAGCTTGCACAACAAAAACCTACATAGTGAAATCCTAAGATGTAGTGACTACTATAAAAGATCCAACAAAAGATGCCTACAGTCTAATCAATGCTAAGCCTGACATCGTAGAAGCTCAAAGAAAGTAAAGAGCTTGAAAAAGTGATGATCATAGAAGAAGTTGACATGTATAAAAATGTATCCACACCCATATCATTTCCTATAGTCAAAAGCCATCACTTCATCAAGCAACCCACAACACTACAAATTGTGAAACATAGCCACCAATAGAACTGGAACGTAATCTTGTAGACACTAAAGTAGAAAAAACACAACTTAGAGTGTTTGCAAAGCATGGAGGTTCCATAAAAATTAGAAGGTAGCATCCTTGAAAGGTACATTACTCAAATATAGAGAATTTTAAAACTTTAAAGAAATAATTTCTATTTTTCTTGTAATTTTATTATAAAAGGAAAGTAAGAAAACACATAAAAATGTCTACACCCAAGTTTCTATTGTCAGATGCCCAGCTTTTGAAAGGGCCAAGTTTTACTACCTAGAAGATGAAGATGTGAATGATTCTTCAATTTGAATAATTATAGGGCATCATCACTGGAAAAGTGACCCATCCTATCAAACTAGATGAGAAAAATAAGTTTGACAAGTCAGATGTGAAAGTCCTCATGCTAATAACTCTTAGTATTACTAATGATGTACAACTACATGTTCATGATGCACAAACATCAAAGGAGGCATGGGACATTTTGTCCACAATATACAAGGTAAATAACTAGACCAAAATTTTGCATTTACAATCGCTTCTTTATAGACTTAATATGAAATTAGGTAAAAAATTTGAAGACTTGTTACACTGGGTTATAAAACTATGAGCAAAACTTGTTGCACTTGAAGAAAATATCAAGGATAAGATGTTCGTTTCAATCATGCTAAGATCTCTCCCATATCAATTTTGTATGTTCATTATGACACTTAACATTACCAAGCAAGTGGTATCATATTAAGAATTAGTCAATTTGCTTCAACAAGAGGAAGCAATACAATCTATGCATGAATAATTTGAGAACAAAGCCTTGATCTCTAAGCAATAGGGTCCAAAATTCAAGAAAGGACCTCAAAAGTAGCCATAGAAATATCAACAATATCAAAAGACTAAGAAGCCAAAGTGGTGGTGTTACATTTTCAAAACCCACATGCATGATATTGATCATTATGGGTATAATGCCTTGGCTCAAGGCCAATCTAGTCAAGAGGGCTCTTCTAGTAAATAAGATTCAAAGAAATTTAAGAGACTTACTCAACATTGGAAGTAGAAAGGGCATGTATCAGCACAAAATAAATAAGAGAATGCATCAAATGATGAAGCAGTAGATGAAGTAACATATATAGCCCATAATGATCTTGTGCTAGTCTCCCAAACCTTGATAGTAGTGAGAAAAGTTTGGTTAATAGACTCTGGTGCCAGCAAACACATGATTGGATGTAAGGAACTCTTTGATTTACTGATGACTCACCCAATTAGAGATCAATTTTAAATTAATAATGATAAAAAGTACATTGCTAAAGGAGTTGGACATGTTACCATTCCTCTCAAGATAGGAACATCATTCCTCTCAAGATAAGATGCTATGTTCTCACAAAGGTACTCTATGTCCTTGGTTTGACAACAAATCTCTTATTTGTCAATCAATTATTGAATCACAAGATAAAAGTAGAGTTTGTACTCAAGGAAGTCATCAAATCATGTCTCCTATCTTGATAAGGTTATGTTATTGCTAAATTATTCTTAAAGGATCAATTATTTGCCTCAGATGTATTTTCAAGTAGTAAAGTTGCACTCGTTACCTCTACAGTAGAATCCACTACACTTTGGCACTGTTGATATGGGCATCTATCTACTGGTTCCCTCTTCTAGCTTAGTTATAAGGCAATAGTACATGGAATTCCTCAAGTTTCCTATTCTTTGCCAATATGTTTTGGTTGTCTTATGGGTAAACAACATCAGGGTCTGTTTGAGCTAAGTTCCTCACATACCAAGGAATGACTTGTTATGGTGCATACTAATCTATATGGACCCATACTAGCATCCCATCGAGGGTTCAATTACTTTTAGTTATTTGTTGATGACTTTTCTCACAATATTTGGGTGTTCTTTCTTAGAAAGAAGAGTGAAGCTCTTGCACATTTCAAGACCTTCTATCAATGTGTTGTTACATAGTTCAAGAAGAAACTTTAACTCCTCCACTCAGATTGAGGGGGGGAATTCACATCAAAAGAGTTATTATCATTTTTAAAGCAACATAACATCAAAAAACACCTAATTATTCCCTACACACCTTATTATAATGGAATAGTATAATGATGCAATAGCTCAGTCATGGAGATGGCTCATTACATGCTATCCACTATAATGTTGATGACACAATTTTGGATAGAAGTAGTATAGATTGCTATCTATCTACTCAATATAGCACGAATAAATATCTTATTATAGTAGACATTGAAAGAGGTATCAAGTGGTCGTAAACCATCTATTTCTCATCTTTGAGTTTTGGTTGTACATCTTATATGCATGTTCTAAATAAGAAGAGAAAGAAGATTGAACCAAACACCCTCTAGTGTATTTTCTTGGGGTATACCACTACCTCCAAAGCATACCATCTCATGGATATTGAGATGAAGAAGATTTATGAAAGTCATGATGTGGTATATAATGATTCATCTTTTGACTCATTGGCATAGAAGGAGATAGACCAGACCACCTCTCAAAGACTATTCCCATAGTTAGATGATGAGGATGAAGAAGGTGAGATGAAAGAAGGAGAATTTTTCATTGATCTTGATAATCTATAGGGTAGTTATTCATCAAATCAGTAGTTGTAATGACATCATAAATGGCTAGATTCCACAATCAAGGACTCACACCTAAGCTCTCCTCTAGACACATCATCAGGAGTTCAAACAAGAAAACATGTGAGAGATGAAGTTAATATTTCACTCATGAGTTTAGTGGTTGACAACACCAAACTGGAGATAGTTTGAGAGGTCTTAAGTCAACCCTAGTGGAAGAAAGATATGGATGTAGAATATGATGCTCTCATCAAGAATAGGACATGGAAAATTGTTGATCTGCCTATTATGAATAAATCCATTAGCTATAAATGGATCTTCAAAACAAATTTTAAGGAATATGAATCCATCAACAAAGACAAAGCATGACTTTTCACAAAGGGTTATGCTCAGCAAGAGGGCATTGATTATGAGGAGACCTTTGCACCCACTATGAAGATCAAAACCATCACAATTTTTTGTGCACTGGTAGCATAATATAGATGGAAACTTTAGTAGATGGATGTCAAGAGTGATTTCTTGAATGATTATCTAAAAAAATTATACATGACACAACTAGAAGGTTTTATTGATGACAAACATCCACATGAGGAATGTCATCTAGTTAATTCTCTTTATGGACTTGAACAAACACCTCAGACATGGTACATAAAAATAGATGATCACCTATTATATCATGGTTTCATTCGTATCACCTCTAATTAAAATTTGTATATCAAGAAGATTGGTATAGATATTGTCATTATTTTCTTGTATGTGGATGATCTTGTGATCACTAGTAGTTTAGATGATCTTGTTGATGCAGTAAAGAATGACTTGAAGAAATACTTTGATATGACAGATTTGGGGCTAATAAATTATTATCTTGGCTTGGAGATATGGTAGAAATAGAATCACATCTTTATCTTCTAGATGAAATATACAAAGACACTCCTAGAAAAGTATAGAATGTCATACTATAAACCTCTTTCAATACCAATGGAGAAAGGTTTACAACTCTCTCATTTCCAAGATTCCCCTCAATTAGATGCAACTCTTTACAGATAGCTCATTGGAAGTCTCATCTAATTGACCTACACTAGACTAAATATATGTTTTTTTGTGAGCTATATTTCTAGATTTATATAGGAAATAAAGAAATGTCACTAGGTTGTAGCAAAACATGTTTTGAGATATGTCTATGACACACTTTCGTATGGTTAGGAATACAAGAAGAATAGTCAGTTCTTCTTGTAGGGATACATAGAATCAGACTATGTTGGATCTATTGATGATAGAAAATCTACTTGAAGATACATTTTTCATCTCAGATCTAGACCCATTTCATAGATTACCAAAAAATAGTCAGTAGTTACTCTCTCATCCATGGAATTAGAGTATCACACTGCACAAGGATCTATGTGAGAAGCAATATATATACATCACATTTTGTCTAAAATGGATATTCTTGAAGATTAGCCACTAATTCTATTTTGTGATAATAAGGGTGTTTTGAAGCTTGTGAAGAATCTAGTTTTTTATGAACAAACCAAACACATTGAGGTTTAGTGTCATTACATCAGAGAACAAGTATTGAGCCATCATATTCAACTCCATTACTACCTAACATATTCATAGATAGCAGATATACTCACCAAGTCACTTGGCAAGGTGAAATTTAATCTATTTTGGGCGTAAATTTGTAGAAACAATGAATAAAGGGGGAATATTAGTGTAATAATGTATTACATTCTTAATCAGTTGTATACATTGGCAAAAAGGCCATGTAGAGGTAGTTTTAGGTATTTATAATCGATTTTTTATAACCGATGCATTTTGATATTGTATATAACGCAATTTTTGTTATAAATTCAAATCATCAAAGTTTTATTTTCATTTACAAAAATAGTAAAAATATTTAAGAAAAACAATATCAAGGTTTCTGTTAATATTATCATTTTCTCTTCTATGATCTACATGTATGACCTAAATTATGACTAGAGAATAAAAAAATTAAGGCAAAGGTTCAATACATACCAAAAATTAACTATGTTTAACAAACACAAAATATAATAAAAAAAATGTGCAGTGCTATAAGAGGCTGACTTATGCTTGGAAATAGTGCTTGAAGAATTTTCCTTTAATAGGTAGTGTGACATCCTATCTATTCAAATTATTTATCCTAAAATAGTTCTCACCTATAATTTCACTAATTTTGAATGGACCCAACCAAAGGGCATCAAATTTACTTTATTGTTATTTTTTATCATGAGCTTTATCCCATAACAGTATAAGACAAATAATTCTAAAAGATCTTATTTGGGCTCTATTATCAATCCATATCTTAAAAACTCTTTGATGTTTGTTAAATTACAATAAAGTTGCATCACTTATCTCTTCTAATTTTATTAGGTTCAAGAGTCTAAATTCAATGTTGTCATCATTTTTAAGATAATTTGTTATGAAGTAAAAAGTAGGGAATTTCAAATGCATAGGGAAAAATAGCTCTTGACCATACACTAAATTATATGGATAAGTGCCTACAGATAACTTGATTCTAATTATGTCATAACAAAGTGAAATTTTCAACGTATTATGACAATCCATATGATTCTTATCCAAAATTTTCTTAATCATAACAAGTATATTGTTATTTATAGATTTAGCCATGCCATTACCTTTTAATTAATAATTAGTTTATTACTTTAGGATTACCTTATTAGTATATTCCCATTCTATTAATTGCAAGGAAGAGAATGTAGGTCCTTTATCACATACCAATATAAATAGCATTCCAAACCTAGTATTAATATGTTCCTCTAAGATGCTAATTAACACTTCAATTGTGTAATCTTTGAAAGCTTGAGCTTTAGTCTAGCGAGTTAAATGGTTATTTGTTGTCAAGATAAAACTATGCATAGATAATGTATTGGAATTGATAGTTCCAAAAAATTATAGTGCCCTCTTTCAAACATGTTGAATCTCAATCACAGGTTGAAAAGGCATAGCATGGATGCATTTTATTTGTGTTGTAACTTGACATATATGAGATATTCTCACATGTGCATCAACCTCCTTAAAAATGGGTGGCCAATAGTAACTTGACCAGAGTATTTGGTGAACTATAACATTCTTTAAACCATGGATATTTCCATACTTTTCATAAAAATATTTAAATATTTCAATTGATTCACCTTATTTAAACATCTTAGGTAAACACCCTCATGACTATATCTATATAAAACTATTGGTTTGATCATCGAATTAATACTTTTTAAACATAAATCTCTTATTTTAGTGGAATTCAAGTACTTATGACAATTTTTAGTCAATAGGTAATAGATTATGTCTTGATACCACTCGTCATTGGTTATGGACTAGATTGTGTATTATTGACATATAATAAGAGAATCAATTTTAACCATCATTTTAATCAGTATTTGACCTCTTTCTATCTTAATGGTATGGATTTATAATTTGATTTCTTATAAAATAGTCACCCACTTACCTCTAGATTCACCTAGCATAATTAACATCAACATTTCCTTTACAGTAGGATTAGGTACAATGGAACACACTTTACTACATAAAATATAATGTCTAAATTTTTTGACTACTTTAATTAAATAAAATTCATGTTTAACAATGGTAGAATACCTAAGTTCTACATTTCTAAGTGGGAAAACCATAAACTATTCTAGTCTACCATCTCTAACTTCTTTTATTTATGTTATGAAAACAAAACTTGAATATTCTAAGGAAAATGGGTAGATATAGAATGTATATGTATAATATAGAATTATTAGTAATGGGGTATTCACAATGCATTTATTGCTTTTTGAAAATTGAGAATTGTGCTTCACTAGTCCATTTAATCTTGATATTTTTCTTCAACATGTTACTCAATGGTCTAACTATCTTAGTAAAACCTGAAATGAATTTTCATACAAAATTGATCTTACTAAATAATTAATTCAAATCCTTTTCGCTACTAGGAAATGGAATTTTCAATATTTTTTTCTAATCGATCTAGATCTATAGATATGCCTTTTTCAAAAATAACATGACCCAATAACTTACTTTCAATAAATTCAAATATACATTTATTTGGGTTCAAGGAGATACCATGATCTCTACACATTTATAAAACCATTTTCAATTACTTCACATGATATCTTTAGTTATTATAAAAAATGGTTGGATAATGCATATAAATCATAATACACTTACCAATTTGATCCTTAAATTCAATGTCCATACCATGTTGAGATGTAGCACCATATTTTATAGTGAAATATATTTTTATTCTATCGTAATGGTTCATCAAGACTTGATGGTAGCTAGAATATCTATGTAGAAAATACATCATATGTGAACCATTAATAATTTGTAACACTTCATCTAATGATGATATTGGTAATTATCTTTATCTGAGGCTTTATTCACATTATTTAAATCCACACACAAACTTATCTTTTCATTCCTTTTTCTCACGGGAACAAGGTTAACCACCCATGTTGAGTGCCCAAAAAGAGTGATAATCTTGGCCAGTAATAACTTCTATACTTCCTTGAAGATCAAAGGTTCTATCAAAGGACTGACCAACCTCTATCTTTTATTAAGTGGATTAACTCCTAGCTTAAGAATAATGGTATCAATAAGTATTTCAGAGTCAAATACCTTCAATTATTAATAATTCCAAGTTATCACATCCTTGTATTCCTTCAATGCCTGTGTAAGTTCATTCTTCATTTTAATAAAATTTGTGCATAAAAGTACTTTATTTGAATCATTTATAGTCCCTAGATTACAAGGCTCATTCATCATACCTTTAAAATGACCTAATTTCTCTATGTCAGGATGGTACTCCATGTCAAACAATCTTTCTAAAGAGACCTTAACATTTGGGAATTTTTTTTAGGTCCAAGATGCCTTCTTCATCTATCTCAATGTCATATCTATCACTTTCATCAATGATTTTATATTTAAACACATCCATTATAGTGATAAATTCAATAATATGTTGGTCATCATTGAACAAATGGAAATTTATGATATTATCATGGATAGAAAGAATGTGAATAATTTCACATCTCTTCAATCAAAAATTAATAATTAGATCTAAAGTACTTAAAGATGTCTTTAAATCATCTATTGTGTGTTTCCTTATATGATGTACTATTTATATGTTAAAGGCATCAAAATATTATATTATATTCCATAATCTACTACTATATCTTGACAAATGTCTATCATTATAGGCATAGTGACTTTGAGCATGCTTAACCACAACATTTGAATCACCTAATACTTTAAGGTATTTGGCCTTATTATAGAGATCAAACAAAAGTCCATGAATTATTGATTCATATTTAACAATGTAATTAGTAAAAATAAACTACAACCTAAATGCAACCAAATAAGCCTTTACCTTTTGATTAATGAGTTCAATTCCAACATAAAAATGTTGTTTAGATTTAGAACTATCAAAATTTAAGATCCATAACTTATTTTCCATTGCTTCTTGTTGTCTTTGAGAAATGAATGCTACAACACAATCAATCTCATTACTTCTAATATTGACATAAATAAGGAAGCTTTCTTGTTCTTCTCTTGAAAACACCCTCTTAGTTATTTATTTGATAGCTGAAGTATGATTATAAATGTTCAATGTATAAGTATTTCTATCCTTGACCCTTCTTAATTCTTCATATTCACTTAGATTTTATTTTTTAGAACTACTTATTTTCTAAGTCTCAATCATATCCAATCTTTCAAGGCATGGAGGATTGTCATACTTCACTGGATGATAAAATGTATGTGAATGTCCAGATGTAGGGAAAATAATAGTGATAATACTATCTTACTTTTCATAGACATAATCCTCTTCATCAAGTGTTTATAACTCCTAAATAACATATGTTAGTGAATGTTTGAAACTTCTGACTTTAATTAAATGAATAAAATGTTTAGATTTAGATTTATTAATTTCCTAACATATAATAGCTATTATGTAAATAGCATCAATACCATTGATATTCTCTTTTATCATATCCTACTTAGCAAGTGAAATAACACCAATGAAGAAGACTTATTTGATTCTATTTACAATTGTATAAGTAAAAAAGATAATATTCTTCATATAAGATCTAATTGGCCCTATTGTATTAGTGATAAAATGTTCCATTTTTTATTCCCTCTCATTCTTAATATGATTTGCCATACCAAACTATCGTAGCCACATATGGGAAAAAATAGTTTTCATATATCTATTCTATATCCTACATCAATCTCTACTTAGGAGCATACTATAAACATCAGTAATATCACCTATTTCAATTTTAATGAATTTATTTACCCTTGGATCTAAAGATAATTTCATATGAATATGATTCAACTCATAAACCACTTGGACTTTTGATTTTTCTAACTACACCACATTCATATTTGACTTTTCAGGAGTCAATCCTAAATTTTGACAAAATGGAAATGGCATCAAATTTACTAAATCACATGAATCCACCAAATAATTGTGTAAGGGTTTTCCAAAAGTATGAATTCTAAAAATAAAAGGAGGGGTTTTAGTCTTTACTTTGTAAGCAACAACACGTGCATCTACTGCTTTACCAATTTGTTTTCCTTTTGGAGGAGATACAAATTTTAACAATAATTATTTTTTATTAGTCATTTACATCAATTAAAACATGGATATGTTTGCTTTGGTTTTATTTAAATCTAATACAAATTTTTATCTGAGTTTCTGCTCTAGTGTCTTATCAAATTATAAAGAAATCACACTACTTTTTTAATTATGAATGTGTTATGTCCTTTCTGAAGAAATGGATTTTTATTCAATTTTTCATCAGGTGGAATCTGAGTGTCATTTTGAGGAGTAGTGGTTAAATGTGTTCTCAGTTTTCTCCTTAGCATGTAATTATTTTATCATTGAACTTGGCTAAAATATTGAAATTCATCTATGTTTTCTTTTGGTTCATTATTATTCCCAACTAGGAATTCATAGGTTTCTAACATGAAAGTTGTACGTGGGTTTGTTTCAGTATGATCTTGGTTCGTCTCAGTTATAGGGACCATTTCAAAAAAAAAATTACCTTTTAAAAGATGTTTAAAACTAATACAAACTCTGCACAATCAGTTTTAGCATGATCTTCTATGTTATGAAATCTACACAAATTGAGTAAGGATATTTCAACAAAATTTATAGAATTTATAGAATTATTATTGGTTTGATTTAACTTGTTAAGGGGATTAAGTACACCTTCATTTTTAGGAATGTTATTCCACTAGTGATTAATCTTTTAAAAATTAAAATTTATGTTTTGGGGAGGGTTATTTGTAATTTGATTCTAAGGTGCCTCTCTTATTACGTCAACTACATCATTTTTCAATCTCCTAACCAATTTTTGAAAGTTTATAACTCAGGATTTACATTAGTTTTTTTAATTATTTTATGTGCCATTCTAATGATTTGTGTTAATTATAGGAGTTGTAGGGTTTAAAATTTTAGGTACAAGACATGTTGTTAGATTATGAACTTCATTGGGGGGCATTTGGTTTTTTTAAAATGATGGGACCACTTTTTTATTGCAACTTGGAGTAAGATTACCAATCATGTTAGGTTCAACAATAGGGTTAATGTAAGGCATAGGAAGAATTTGTTGATTACATGATTATGACAACATTTGATTTGGAGGATTAACTTGATTATCAAACATTTAAATGAAGGGAATTGGATTGTAAGTCATGTTTTGATTTAGATACAAATCTCTTGGGATTTGGTTCATCATTGGTATTGATTATCGATTAGGATTTGGTTGTATGCTCCTAGTTATCATAATGATGGTAGTGGAATACCACCATATTCTTATGGCATAATTTTTTTCTCAATATTTATAGCTTCATTATAGGCTAATGACAAAGATGCAAGGGTTACTTGAGTTCTTCTAAGGAACATGGATGTCATTGGGTCAAATGCTCTTAATTAAGTTTAAATATCAAAAACCTTAGTTTGGGTACATGGATCTTTCAATCTCTTATACAACTTATGTAAATGGGTATTAAACATACTTGTTGGTTCATTTGGTTCTCCATGAGCTACAATAAAGTGAGGATACAGGATGGAAGGATCAATAGATACCCTAAAGTTATTAACAAACATAATTAATAAATCATTCCAAGAGGTAATGGATTTATCTGGAAAGCTAAGATACCAACCATAAGCAACCTCATCTAAGGTTCATGGGGAATAAGTGACATGACACATCCTCATGTGTGGCTTGGTTTATTATGATATCATCTTTGAAATCTTGAATGTGCTCTTCAACAGTCTTGATCCAACCTTGCACATATTTTGGATAAAACACTTCAATATTATTTGTAAAATCATGGGAAACACCTAAAACATTCATAAGACTGTTACCTCCACCAAGCCAAAAAACAACCAATAGTATATTTAGAGGGATAATAAAAGGATTGAAAAATGAGACTATAGTCTTAAGACAGATATTAGTTGAATGAGTATATATAGTATATGGTTTCTCTTTATTAAATATGATTTTTATCTGCTTGGTGAGGTATAATGGTTCAAAGTCACCCTCAATAGAGTTTGACTTCATAATATTCTTTCTATTTTCCAGCTTTGAAACTTGAAATGTCTCAATGTAGGCAATGTTTCAGCAATGCTCAAACTAAATCCTTAGTTTCAAATAATAAAAAATGATAGATATTATAATTTTTTAAGATTATAATCACCTTATAGTTTTAATTTGTTGATCGGTTATTTAGCACACTAGCTTAAGTATCATGAAAATGGTGAAAACCCACCTAACCTCTCTTGAAATAAGATTAAATCTCACCAAGGTATACTACTATCATATCTTGGATTGTAGGGTAACTCATTATTTGATGTTAAATTATTCCATTTCCATGGTCCTATTTGGAATAAACTCATAGGAATGATAAGTATGGTCATGTGGTTCATTTTCTCATACAATCAGTGAAAATATTTTTTTTAAGAAAATAAAATTGATTAAATAATTTTTCAATGCATATATGTATTCAAAAACTCACTAACAACGATGATAAGATTTGAAATCGAGATAAATTTGTTAGAATTTATAACATTATTAATTCTTATATAGGTTTAAATATTTTAAACCTATTATGAGTGTACCAGATTATTTAATATTATCAAAAAAATATTCTCATAACATTTGTTATTACCCATGTATATAATTGCATAAGTTGTTATTTGTCCTACCTATTTCATAGGAGTTTATTGTGCTACCTCAATGGATATATAATAGTCCTTGTTTTGTATCAAATATATGCAGAACATTATATATGAAAGTAGAATATATTTACTATGAGCAAAATCTGAATTCTGCTCTCCAAATTTGACAACAATCTGGTATCAGAGCCATCTCTCATCATCCTATGATGGAGTGATAAAGTGTTTTCCAAAGGGGCAGCTTCATTTGATTTTGATTATCCCTATTTATGAATGTATGAAATTGAACCTATGAGCATTGAATTCTCGTATGACATTCCATGTGAGCTTGAAGATTCATTCTGATCATCATTCATGAATTTCCATCTCTGCTAATATCATTCGATTATTCTTAGTCCATGCCAAATAGTCATTCTACTAATACTGCACTTGGCATTTGTCAAACTCACATGGAGTATCCAGATCATGGTTTTTCTATTTTTCATTAAGGCATTCTGAAATGTGGCCGTACATTAATTCCTCCAAATATTGAAACTTGTGAATGTGTTATTGTATTGGATTAATTTCATATTGAAAGTATTCAATCACAACTTTCTACCACTGATCTTTTCTCTTTTTACCATGCTATATATAGTTACCAATCCTATTATTTACCATAGATCTCCATAGGTAAACCTCATTCTAACATACTTAGCTGCCAATCCCAAGCTCAACCATCATTTTAGTGTCATTTTATATTTAGAAGTATTAGGTGGTATTTTTATGTCCTTTATATATGTTGAGAGTTTGTATCTTTACGTCATGTTTTAATCTATTTAATTTTTATTTATAGTTTGTAACTATATTAAAAATTTAATTTAATTCAATTTGAAATTAGTCGATGGTTATTGTTGACTCTCAGGTATTTAAGTTTTTTTATTGGTTTGGTTTAGATATTTATTTAATGGTCTCTTTAATAGTTCATGTAATCATAGGATTTTATAAAGGTTATTATAAAAGGCGTTTAGAGTCTTACATTTAGATAGGTCAATAAATTTGTTATAGTTGGGTTTTTAAGATTTTGTATTATTGTCAAAAATCAATATATATATATATAGTGTCATGTCAAAGTATTTTGTCCTTATTAAAGAAATTATATGTCAAGATTGTCAAAGTGCTTTTATTAGGTTATTAAAATGTCAATTTGTCATCAAAGTCAAATCCTTTATTATAAAATATACCTTTTCATTTATACGCAATATCTACATTATGGGTGGGGTGGATTTTCGTCAAAAAATACATATACCTAAACTTAAACAACACATGGGCTAAGTAACTAGAGACAACTAGAGGCTAGAGGATACACAGAGGATGAAGGACATTTGGCATCCTCTCGTGAGTTGCCTACAATGAGGTCACATCATTGTTATCGTGACATTTGTGCAATGTGTTATTTTTAGCATGGTGTGTTTTCTCTTTTTTCAGTGTGGTGTGCTCTACACCAAATTGACTATGCCAAGGATGATCACTAGTGGTAGTGGAAAATATCTATGTTGTACGAGATTGAGTAGAAATGATCACATTTAAAGGCTACATGAGTATGGTTTTCAATAAAAATACTCGTTATTATTTTCCAATTTAGTACCTCCTAATGAAGAACATTATGGAAAACAAAAGCACTAAAGTATCACTTGGATATTAGAAAAGGTTTTGTGGAAATATGAGAAACCACCAAAGTGGTCAAGACCTCCTTCCACCTCTAGGTTCATGGTCAACCTACAGTACAAAACCATATGGGTTTGTGGTAATCGAAGAAACCACTGAAAGTGTTAAGCAGAGAGATGTACTCTTGTCACTTCTAGGTTTGTGGTAATCCTACAAGGAAAAACCAAGGTGCTAGCAATACCATGAAGCCATAAAGATGGCATGCCACCTCAAAAAGTGAAAAGGCTACACAAAGAGTGTAAATTTTTTTTACCGTGTTTTAATTAAGGGGGTGCCAGGAATTAATAACATTAAGGGGGTGAATGTTAGGATTTATAACACTATTAATTTTTATATAGGTTTAAATATTTTAAACCTATTATAAACATATCAATTTATTTATTATTATCGGTAAATATATTATTGTAAGGTTTTTTGTTACCCATGTATATTATTGGGTAAGTTTTTATTTGTCCTCCCTATTTTCTAGGAGGTTTTTGTGATACCTCCATGGCTATATAATAGTCTTTATTTTGTATCATAAATATGTAGAATATTAGATATATAGATATAATATTATTTACTATGTGCAAAACATACATTTTTCTCTCCAAATTTGCCAAATTGTTTTTGTAAACATGGATTGCACTTTTAGATCTATTCTACCTACTCTAATAGATGTATAAAAAAGAGAAAAAGGTAAAGGTAAAGGTAAAGATAAAAATATAACCCTATTTTGTAGCTAGAATATTTTTAACACATTTTACTTAGATGAATTTCATGGAACCTTTTGTTGCTTAGCCAATATCCATACAACCATGAATACAAATAATGCAAGAGTCTAAAGTATTTAACTATGAAGATATGTGGGCAAAATCACTATATACAAGCATAGATTATAAACTTTATCCTTCAATGCCTTTCAATTTGATAGATATTTACTTGAAAAATATTTTTTTGATTCACCAAAATTAAGAGAATTATCAAAATGTTTCACAATACCATTACTCACAAGAAAAACTAACTTAAGAAAGTAAGAAATTATAGATCCAAGTGTCTAGTCTTATACTATCTTTCCAATGTTAATTAATTATCCCCTAATTCACTCTTATTTATGGGTTTATATAGACTTTAAATATTCTCATCCAACCACCAAGTAGTTAAAAAGATTAAATAAAAGGTCCTGACTAAGGCACACATTCAATGTGTGCTTATTTTCAAGGTAGAAACATGTCTTTTGAGTATATCATTTTGCATTAAATATTGGTAACTTGAAAAAATTAGGCTAACACATCATTCCAAATCACACATGTCTAAATGAATCTCAGTTATTTTAATTGATTACCAATGTATTAAATGATTGGGAAATTTTTATCTTCTAATTGTGAATACTTCACTTGACAATTAATCAAATGTTTCATTTTGGTGATCATGCCTAGTTAAGGCAAGTTTATCCTTTTATGATCCTCATTTAGATGATCTTTATTTTCACATAATTTTTTTGATTTAATCCAATGTCTGGCCTATCTTGGAATATGTTTCTAAGACCATTTTTGTGCTATATAAGGAGATATTTAATGACTACACAATTTTGACTAGACTCAAAGTCTAATCCCTAGATTTTGATCGGCTAGATGGGTAAAATGTGTTTCAAATTTAGATTATGAGTTCGTTTGAGAAAGTCTATGTATCTTCTTTGGAAAGGTCACTCCACATATCCAATTATCATTGCATAGAGAAAGCTAATAGGTCTTTGATATGCTAAGGTCCTACTACATGTTGACTTCTCACTAATTCCTATCTTGTTGAGGGTCTTGGCTTTCCTTTATACTATGGTGTAGGGAGATCTTGATAACTAACAGGAGCTCATTCACCTGAAGCTCTAAATTCCTTATTCATTACTCCCTATCTTATCTAATTTGGAGTCCCAATATTATGCCATGTGGCATCATCTTAGAGACTTACTTGTTCTTGACCTCATCATACTGGCCTTGTTTAAACTTGGGTGGAAAGAAGTGGGATGATGTTATGTAACATAATCCTATTTACCTAGAAGGTCTACGACCTACTTGTTCTGTCCTGATCATCCCAAGGACCCAAAGAAGTGAGATCATACCACATGGCATGATCCCAACCATCCAAAGGGTCAAAGGCTTTGGCTATTTGTTTAATGTCTTCTAGAGAATCAAAGACATGAGATGTTGATAGGTTGTGGCCCTTAGTCTAGACTTGAAAGATACAAAAATAGTTGTTAGACTTTAAATAAATATACTAGCCATTAGACATTAAATTATTTTAAAATTTACTAACTATAAAAAGCCCTGAAAAAATAGGATGAAAAGTTTATAGCATCAATCGATTGATAAGGGGAATTTTTGCCAAAGATCTAATAAATCCATTCCATTAGATGAATTATCAATTATGTATATAAAAAAACAAATAAACACAATCAATTTTAGATCTCTTAAGTGATTAAATAGACTCATGATCAATAAACTTTAGCAAATTCAATAGTTAAGTGTGAATGGAAAATCATGTTAGTTTCGTGACAGTCTTGATGGGCCAGATGACCATCAAATTTGAGTAGGTGTAATGCTAACACAGATGCCAACATGTCATCTAGTTGGTAGTCTATGCCATGTAGAATATGTTTGTTCTCTCAAGGCTTAATTTGACATCTACTAGGGTTGATGATTCATATAATCATGGTGTAGCAATATCTTGACACTTATCATAATCTTGTTGATCTGAGATCTTGCCTAAGACTTAGAAGCATACAAATGATCTCAGGGTAGTGAGTAAATATGTTTGTGCAAAGTAGCATGATCCTAGGCATATGAGTGGTCTACTATTGGTTGGAAATATACAAAGAGTCTTAAAGTCACGATGTAGTGGGATCACACCATGCGGCATGATCATGTGCATCTAGAAGGTTGAAGGGATAGGATCACGTATCTAAAAGTGAAAATGAAGTGAATAACTGAGATGGTGACACTTGTCCAAATCTAAGTTTCTCAAGAGGTCCATGGTTAATCAAAGAAGCTTAAAAGGGCCGAAGGAAGCAGGGTTGCGCCATGCGACATCATCCCGCTTACCCAGAAAATTTAAAAATTGACTGAGGTAAAAGGAGGCCCCAAAAACCGAGCAAACAAGTGATCACTCCTCACTTGCCTGGGGACTCATGAGGAAACTATGTGACCGTTAGTTGGTAAATTAACATAGTTTAAATAACACATTGAAAGTTCTTCCTTTCAACTTAAGGATTTTTTTGGGGGTTTACATAACACTTTACATGAAATATTTTTTTAAAATTTTAAGATTATTAAAGAAGTGAATAAATTATTTACATATATAATTATTTATCTAAAGTTCCTCAACAAAATACATAAATAAAAGATTGATAAAATAATTAAATTTCAATAAACACTAAAATTTCTTAAATATATTCACTGAACTTTTAAAACAAGCCCATTTTCATAAAACTGTGACCTTAGTATAAATCCCATGCATTCCATGGTAACTTACTCTAAACCTGGTAAACGAGATCTTTGCGAAAAGGTCTTATTGATTTGTACTTTCCATTTGATTTTTCTGTCTACGAAGTGCATCGTACTTGGTTTCATCTTGAGCGCCGAAAGAGTGTCATCATGTTTTTGTTTTTTTAACTGGAGGGATAAAATGCAGCCAGCTTTTTCATAGCTCATTTATTTGAAGAAATGTGTATGAATGATTATACTCACGTCTGCAACTTATTTTTCTTTTTCTCGTGGATCGCGTAGTTGGATGTACGTTTTGTCTCATCTTTTGGATGGTATCGTGGGCTTTACATTACCGGTCCGTTAAGAGCGGGAAAGAAAGATGGCATGCCAGGTCCCCTCAGCTATAAGTAGCTCTGCTTCTGCGTTTTTGTCCTCTTATGTTGCACTGGTAGTGGGAGATGAGAGTAAAGTTGTCGGATCATTTTGGAATGCAATTAGTAAAATTTGAATTTGAATTGATAGTGGAAGACGAGATTATGTTGTTTATAATGCAATTAACAAGTAGAAGATGAGATTAAGTTTGGTAATTAGCAAAACATAAATTGGTAGTGGAGATTCTTCGTTGATAGATGTATACTCTTACCTTTTTTAAAATACGTATAATGATCTTAAATATAAAGATAATTTATTTAGAATGATTCATATCTAAAATAATGAGTTTTGAATATTTTATATTGAAAATTTTTCAATTAAGTTTAAAAGATAAAAATATAATTAAAAGTAAAAATAAAAAAAGTATTGAATATGTTAAGATGATATTTTTTTTAAATTATTAAAATATTTAATATTTTTCAATTTAAATAGTTAATAAAATTCAATAAATAAAAACAATGTGATTTTTTAAAATTTCCTTCTGAGAAAATTCAATTTTGCACTATTTTAATTAAAGTGCCTTGCCACTTTAGAGAATCCAACCGTCTTTACAAGAGGCTGACATATTTCCTTAGGCTTTAATAAAATATCACAAGGAACAATATTGTCTTAGCGTTGAACTTTATAAGACGTCTATACGAAAGGTTGATATATTTTTTTAAGGTTTTAATAACATATTATAATGTACAACATTATCTTAGCATCGAACTTTACAAGATGATTTTTCTAATGTATTTCCTTTGATTTTAATGGAATATTATAAGTAACGACATTGTCTTAGCATGTTATCTTATTCTGTGTTTTTTATATTTATTTATTTTAATTGTAGATTTTCATTGTCAACATGTTTTATAATTGAAGTCTTCAATAATTTAATTTTATATATAATATATATGAATGAATGAAATATTTTAATAATGTCTATGAGATAAAGTAATTTATCAAATTAAGAGTTGTAATAAAGTTGTTCCTTAATATTATTTTTTGATATAAAGACTGTCCTATTAATATAGCAAAATTTCTATTTCCTTCTCGACGCTAACTTTTCTACTATAAATCTTGAATAAAAAACTTGTTACACTATTTAATTTTCTTCTTTAAACAAATCAATCATGTTGTTAACAATCAAGTTGTTTTTGTATTTTATAGGGTTGTCACTATAAATTGCACTCCATAATGAAGTGTTATCTATTTCCACTACTCTTGAACTTCTCATTAATTTTCATTGTTATTATTATTATTTTTTTTAAATAGAAACATTTATTTATTCTATTCTCTATTTAATAATAAACAATAAAAATATTAGATGTTAATACAAAAATACCACACACAGTTATATCCAAACACACTCTCTAACATTCCAGATGAATTATGAAAATATTGTAACCCTTAAACTTAATTTTGTTTAATAATACCGTTTTCAATGCAATCTACTCTCCTCTCTTAGGACACTCGTTAACACCCATTTTTCTACACATAGAAACATTTCACTTGTAATTTTTTGTCCATCTGCTTTTGGGAGGGGGAATCTTATTTCATTATGCTTTACCTAGTCGTTTACAATTTTATGTTTTTGAATGTTTTATCTCATGTGCAGAGCACATTTATTAGAGTTCCAGTGCATTAATGTTGATTTTTTTAGCTTGAAAGGTGGAATGTGGAATTTGTTTAAAGCAACTCAAGATTAGATATGCTTTAAAACAATTCGAGCTGGATTTTTAGCAACAGTAGTTTCTATTCTTTAAATATAATGTTTCTGAGTTTGTAAGGATAAGATAAATCCTAGAGTGATTTTATGTGTAAAAAAAAAAGCCAAAGAAAGCAAGGAAAGTTCTTTTTCTTGCACACTAAGTAAAGAAGCTGGGCTCTCCATAAAAGTAAGATTGTTGTAGCAAACTTATACATTGTATTTTTTTTGAAAGAGAAGTTTGTTGTTAGGTTGAAAAGAAGATCCAACATTTGCGGGTTTTTCCCTACATTGGGGTTTGCTAGTTATATTTGTGTTATTGTCTTTTTTTGTATTGGCTTATTGTTATTTTTGCTTCCGTTGTCATTAGTTGTAAATTAACCCAGTTGTATTAATCATTATAAATCAGATTTATGTCTATGAATTTATTGTAGAATTAATCTGTTGTTGGGTTATAGAAATTAACATGGTATTAAAGCTCTAAACTCTGAATATGAAGCCAAAATTTGTAACGCAGATTTCAAGAAAAAAATCAATTTTTTCATCCTCAATTCTTTTTGTGGGTATGGCAACCAGTGTTCGATACAAGGACAGGCTCGAGGGTGTGTCTAACTTCTTGCAGTGGAAGGTTTGAATTACATCTGTTCTCAAGGACAATAGGCTATGGATCTGTGCTAAAACAGAAGTGACTCCACCAACAAATGATCCTGTTGCCTTAGATTCACATGAAGTTAAAGAGGCCAAGGCTTAGAGGATTATTTTGGATGGAGTAAGAGATCATTTAATTCCTCATTTATCAGGGAAAGACATCACCAAGGAGATGTGGGATTTGCTCACAAAACTTTATTAGAATGACTATCAGAGTCGTAAGATGATGCTCAAGGACAAATTACATAATACCAAGATGTCTAAAGGTGAGAGTGTGACCTCTTACTTGTCTAAGCTGACACAGGTTAGGGATGAGCTTGCTGCTATTGGAGAGATGATTATAGAAGATGAGTTGGTGCGTATAGCCTTGAATGGTTTTTCAAAACATTGAGAAGTGTTTGCCAAGTGTGTTGTTGGCAGAGATCAGCTACCTGATTGGGCAAGACTTTGGGATGATTTTGTTCAAGAGGAAATCCGTGAAGGTGCTCATCGGGGAGATCAGACAAAAAAGGGTCAAGATGAAGAAAATCTTGCTCTTGCAAGCAAGGGTAAGAAGAAGTCCAATAAAGAGCAATCGAAAGGTTCTTCCAGGAGTGGGAAGAAGAAAGATCTAAGCAAGATTAAATATTTTTGCTACCATCAGATGGGTCACTATGCTAGTCAATGTCTGAATAAGAAAAATAAGGACAAGCAAAAGAAGTAATTTGCTGCTATAGCAGAGGTGGACGAGTTTGCTTCAAAATTTGAGAATGAGTTTTCACTCATTCCCTGTCTCTCAAGTTCAAGTGCCAATAGAGTATGGTATATTGATAGTGGGGCTTCTCGCCACATGATGGGAGTCAAATAATGTTTCACCAAGTTGGAGGAGAAGAAGCTGGATTTCTATATTGAGCTCAGAGATAATGCCAAGTACCATGCAACTGGTATTGGCACGGTTAAGTTTCAGAGGGAGTCTGGCAAACCTTTGCTGGTGGAGGATGTGTTGTATGGCCCTGGCATGACAAAGAATTTAATCTCAATTTTTGCCTTGGAAGACAAGGGTTACATTGTGACCTTTGAGAGGGGAAAAGTCTATATTCATCCAAAAGATTCCAAGATTACAAAAGTGATTGGTGTTAGGTATGGCAGCCTATTTTGGTTACAGTTTGAGATAGCACATGCGTTGGTTAGTATCTGTAAAGGGATAGGAGAATTGTGGCTTAGAAGGATGGCTCACCTTCACCATGGAACATTTAATATTCTTAAGGAAATAGTGATGGGGCTGCTTGAGATAAATACAAAATAACATGATGTGTGCAAGGGTTGTGCTCTTGGGAAATATGCTAAAACCAATTTTCCAAGCAACGACACTAGATCTGAAGGGATTTTGGATCTCTTACACTCAGATGTGTGTGGACCTATGTCAACAACATCCTTAAATAGATATGAGTATAAGTTTCCTTCATTGATGATTTCTCTAGGAAGGCGTGGATATATTTCATGAATAATAAAGATGAGGTCTTCAGTAGGTTCAAAGATTTAAGGCTCTCATGGAGAACCAAACTGGGAAGAAGATCAAGATACTAAGGTCTGATAATGGAGGTGAGTATACCTCGAATGCCTTCAAAGATTTTTGTGCTAAGGAAGGTATCAAGAAAGAGTTGATAGTTCTGTACAACCCTCAACAAAATGGGGTTGCTAAACGAAAGAGTAGAGCTATCATTAGAGTAGCCAAGGCCATGCTTCATGATCAAGATTTGCCTTGGTTCTTATGGGCAGAAGCTTGCAACACATCTGTGTATTTGTAGAATAGGAGCCCTCACAAAGTGTTGGGTAAAATGACTCCAGAAGAGGCATTCAATAGTAAGAAACCAAATTTGGGGCACATTCACATCTTTGGATGTCTTGTGTATTGTCACATTCCTGATGAGAAGAGAACCAAGTTGGAACCTACTATAGAGAAGGGTATCCTTGTTGGGTACAGTGAAACTTCTAAGGCATATCGGGTTTATATTTTTGCTCTCAGGAAAATAGTGGTTCGTAGAGATGTGAAGTTTGAGGAAGAGAGGGCTCTTCAGAAGTCATGTAACTTGATAAATGAGGAGAAACAAACATCCATAGTTGAGGTAGCAAAAATTCCTCAAACTTCAGTCACGCAAGCTGGAGAGTAGAACAAGCAGGATGATCAGATAGAGGAACAAATAATTCCTCAGCCTCAGATTCCTATTAGTGAGAAGAGGAGAAATAGGGTAGCTGAGTAAACATTAAGAGAGACTCAAGAATATGTAGGTGATCCTCAAGATTCAGTCAGACAAAGAAGGGCTCCCAAATGTTATTCAGATTATGTGGCACTTATGAGTGAATTAACTAAAGTAGAGCCTTCCAGCTTTTAGGAGGCATCCAAGCACCAAATATGGAGAGATGCCATGGTGGAAGAGTATTCTTCCACCATGAAGAACAGTGTGTGGGAGGTAGTACCAAGACCAAAAGATAAGTATGTGGTGGGCTCGAGATGGCTGTATAAGATTAAACATGCTACAGATGGTAGTGTGGAAAATTTTAAAGCTCAGTTTGTGGCTAAGGGGTTTTCACAAAAGAAAAGAGTCGACTATGATGAGACTTTCACTCCAGTAGCTAGGTACTCATCCATAAGAGCTATCATTTCTATAGTAGCATAGATGGGTTGGAGGATTCATCAGATGGATGTAAAGATGGCCTTCCTCAATGGGGTGATTAAGGAAGAGATTTACATAGAGCAACTAGAAGGGTTTGAAGCAGATGAGAGGGATTCTCATGTATGCAGGTTGAAAAAAGCACTGTATGGACTCAAGCAGGCTCCTAGGGCATGGTATTCAGGTATTGATAGTTACTTGCAGAGTGTGGGCTTCATCAAGAGTGAGGCAGATTCGAACCTGTACTATGTTCAGGTGAAGGGTAAACTTCTCATATTGTTATATGTTGACAACCTATTTCTTATAGGGTCAGAGGAGCTCATAGCACACTGCAAGTGGGATCTTGCAGGAGAGTTTGAGATGAAGGACTTGGGGTTGATGCACTACTTTTTGGGATTGGAGGTGTGGCAGAAGAGGGATAAATCTTCCTTGGACAAGGGAAGTACTTAATTGATATCTTGAAGCGATTCAGGATGGAAAACTATAAGTCTATGTCAATGCCGCTTGTGAGCAACTTGAAGAAGATTGATGCTTCTAGATTAGAGGTAGTGGACCCTACTTTATATAGATAGTTGATAGGCTCTCTTATGTATCTAGTCAACACCAGGATAGACATTTGTTTTGCAGTGAACTCACTCAGTCAGTTTATGGTGGAACCTAAACGTGTTCACTTGATAGCTGTGAAGCATGTTTTGAGATATCTCCAAGGCATAGTTGATTATGGGCTAAAGTATGTTCAGCAGGATGGAGTGAAACTCAAGGGGTTTACTGATGCAGATTGGGCAGGTAGTACAACTGATCGAAAGAGCACTTCAAGGTGTAGTTTCAGTTTGGGATCAGGAGCAGTCTCTTGGTACAATAGGAAACAGAAATCAGTTGCACTGAGTTCTATAGAGGCTGAGTATATGGTAGCCAGTATGGCTATCTAGCTTCGAAAACTTCTAGTTGGGCTCTTTAATCAGGAGCTAGATCCTACAGTCATTTATTGTGATAATCAGAGTTGTATCAAACTCTCTAAGAATCTAGTGTTTCATGACAAGTCAAAGCACATTGAGATCAAGTATCACTTCAGCAGAGATTGTGTGGAGAAGGGGATAGTGAAGCTCAATTACATTCCTATGGACGAACAAATTGTAGATATCCTGACGAAGGCCTTGGAGAAGAGTAAGTTTGAATTCTTCAGGGACAAGTTGGGTGTGATGCAGAACACCTTCCTCGCTAAGAGGGAGTGTTGATTTTTGTAGCTCAAAAGGTGGAATGTGGAATTGTTTTAAAGCAACTCAAGATTAGATATGCTTTAAAACAATTCGAGTTGGATTTTCAACAACAATAGTTTCTATTCTTTAAATAGAATGTTTCTGAGTTTGTAAGGATAAGATAAATCCTAGAGTGATTTTATGTGTTTAAAAAAAAAAAAAAAAAAAAAAAAAAAAAACAAAGGAAGGAAAGTTATTTTTCTTGCACGCTAAGTAAAGCAGCGAGGCTCTCCATAAATGTAACATTGCTGTAGCAAACTTATACATTGTATTTTTTTTTTGAAAGAGAAGTTTGTTGTTAGGTTGAATAGAAGATCCAACATTTGCAAGTTTTTCCCCGCATTGGGGTTTCCTGGGTATATCTGTGTTATTGTCTTTTTTTGTGTTGGCTTATTGTTATTTTTGCTTCCATTGTCATTAGTTGTTAATTAACCCAGTTGTATTAATCATTATAAATCAAATTTATGTCTGTGAATTTATTGTGGAATTAATCTGTTGCTGGGTTATAGAAATTAACAAATCAGTCATGTCTGCGAAATTAATCACTTTTTGATATAAAGACTGTCCTACTAATATTGCAAAATTTCTATTTCCTTCTCGACGCTAACTTTTCTACTATAAATCTTGAATAAAAAACTTGTTACACTATTTAAACTTTCTTCTTTAAACAAATCAGTCATGTTGTTAACAATCAAGTTGATTTTGTATTTTATAGGGTTGTCACTATAAATTGCACACTCCATAATGAAGTGCTATCTATTTCCACTACTCTTGAACTTCTCATTAATTTTCATTGTTATTTTTTTTTAAAAAAAATAGAAACATTTATTTATTCTATTCTCTATTTAATAATAAACAATAAAAATATTAGATGTTAATTAAAAAATACCACACACAGTTATATCCAAAAACAATCTCTAACATTCCAGATGAATTATGAAAATATCGTAACCCTTAAACTTAATTTTGTTTAATAATACCGTTTTCAATGCAATCTACTCTCCTCTCTTAGGACACTCGTTAACACCCATTTTATTACACACTGAAACATTTCACTTGCAATGTTTTGTCCATCTGCTTTTGGGAGGGTGAATCTTATTTCATTATGCTTTACCTAGTCGTTTACAATTTTATGTTTCTGAATGTTTTATCTCATGCGCAGAGCACATTTATTAGAGTTCCAGTGCATTAACAGCTAGAAGAATGATTCCTAAGGACGGATGTTTTATTATTGGCAGGCGTGGGGTAGGTCCGATTGACAAGACGGAACAATGAACAGTAGATCATTTCAATTATAAAGTTTTGTCGGATCATATTCTCTTCTGTTGAAATGAAATCATCGACTGGTATGACGATCAATGTACAGGAGCTCAAAGGCGAATGCACCTCGTAACGGTTTATTCATTATCGGTAATTATAGGATTAATAAATAAATCCAATCATAATTGGTCTCTTTAATTGCTCTGATTGCCAGCATATGAGAGTACCAAAGAACAGCAATTAATGCCACGGAGCGTGGTGCCAAAAGCTAGAATTGAAAAAGATAGACGGCTAAGATTAAATAAGGAAGAAGTTAGAGGAATCGAAAAATGTGACGGTGAATAGTATGATTATGAAAGAGACAACGAGGACCCTGAAACATGGTCACCCACTAAGTTTGGGGGACCTCTATCCCCTTTTACTGAAGGACCAATATGACATGCTTGGCCTTGCATACGTGGTTATCATTCCGACGTGGGCTCTCCCAACACCGCCGCTAAAGATAGTGGGGGGAATGAGTTAGAGGAGATCCTCCAATAGGAATCATGATGAGCTGTTTTAGCTCCTCTTTCAAATGAGATGAAAAAGGACCATAATTGCTCTGCAAGGTAATGAATGTTAACAGTAGTTAGGATTATTTGAGAGACAGCGGGCCCTCTGCTTTGCAACCGAACTAAATTTCATTTTCATTCTACTGGGGCTGAGGGCCATATGCTGGAATGATCAGTACTTAATAAAATATTTCTATTTAAATTTGGCTATGTAAATATAAAGATAATTAATTCCTTAAAAAATTAAAAATTAGAATCCAGATAAAAACTGGTAAAACACTCAGACCCCACCGTCAGCTCACACTTTTACCTCAAAATTAATAAAAATAGTTTTCTTTAAATATACATATTTCTTGCTTGCTGCTCCTCTAACTTCTTCCAGGCTGTTTCAACACCAAGTTAACTGGACAAGAATTGAACTATTGACACGGGCTGGCAAACACACAAGACAATAAATGCCTTTAACTTTGGATCCTGACTGCATCTTCTCGAATGTACAATTTTTATTTTTTTTTAAATTAATTATTTTATAGCAAATTCAGTTAATTCATGTAGCCTTTTAGCTGAATGTACAAATCATTGAAGAGTTGTCCTTTTGCATACAAAAATTAACCATAAACAACACAATTTAGAAATAAACAGCATAAATCATAAAGTTATAATCATTTAAATATATAATAGGTTATAATTATTTGGAAAAAAAAGTAAACGAAAAAAACTTTTAACAATTTTTATTGAAAAGTTCTTATGAATTATTTATTTATTCAAAAAACGAACTGCCAAACTATTCCACATCTGCTGCTATTAAAAATTAAAAAAAAAAGATATTATTTTTAAATGGATAAAAAGGGTTATTGTCCATCTATTATCATAATAGTCACAATTTTGAAGAGTTTTGATAAAATATTGAAATAATTTTAAAATAATTGTCAAACAATATATATTTCTATTCATTCCAAAAACACATTACATCCATAGTCTTATTTATACAAAAGTATTGACTGTCTATACCTAGAAAATAGGAGAATAATGATATTATATATTCTACCAAACAGTAAAAAAGGTAAAGAATTAATTAATGTTACGAGAGATCATCAAACTCATTTAATAGCCACTATTCCAGAAGCCTTAATAGAAGAAAAATGCTATTATATATTCTTCCAAACGGTAAAAAAGGTAAAGAATTAATTGATGTTATGAGAGAACAACAAACTCATTTAATAGTCATTATTCTAACAACCTTGATCTTACGTGAGCTGTTGTATATTAACAACGTTATAATTAATCAAAATTAGGATAGATTAACCTATATAATTTATTTATTTTAACATCTCCTCCATTAATTTATCATTCTTAAAAGTATAAGAGGAAGAATTTCAGAATCTTTCAAAATTTTCATGTGTAATTGATTTGTTGAAGACGTATATTGATTTTGAGTGGGGTAGTACTAGAGCTAAATGTTGACTTGTTGACTATGCTGACGTAAAAAATGGACACAAAATTCATTATTATTTGTACACTCATGAAACATTAGATGCGAAAAAGTTTTAAAAATCTTGATTGTCATAATATAGAACCATAGGTTGAGTTTATGATACTCACAATTTCATAATTATGCAATGTAACCATATCATTTTATAGAAAGATCCTCGTACTACATGATATTTTTTTATAGTGGAAGATTGTGAAACAAAGTTTTGCATATTGCTCCCAAATGTGATATGACTTGATCCTCAGAAAAGAAAAAGATGTGGATTTTCTTTCATCAATAGAACTTGTATGATCTGGGTATATTTAACAAGTCAAGAAAAAATGACCACTCATTTGAATTATAAGCCATACTGCATTCTACCTCGAATGTATTTCAATATCCTCTTTGTCTTTTTAAGTGGCTCATTTTTGGCTCCTACATGAACCGTGAAAGATAATGGACAACAAATCTAAGATATGACCTAATGTACATTAACTAAATGAGACTCCAAATCAATTTCCAACAGAGAGTACAATTTATTGGTGGTGATGGATCTGAATGATACAACTAAAGACTTGTATCCATTGGTGTTGTAGTAGGTTTGGACTCAATCATCTAGAATCTCTTGAGTATGGTATTAGAATAATTCATTTGAGACACAAAGATGAGCTGTCCCCTTTTCCATATTTATAAACTTATATAGTAGTTTTAAATACTAAGATATGTCATGTCAAGAAAACATTAAAATAATTTTTTACTCAATCTATCATCTTTATTGAGATGTTAATTATGACTATGTCTTCAACACACATAATTACGATCAAAA
>JARHVA010001890.1:2282500-2397500 GCA_037957365.1 Torreya grandis
GGGCTATTTTTTAATGGCCTACTCCAAGGAGTGTTAGAGAGGTAAGATATTTTCATGGTTTGGCAAGTTTTTATAGGAATTTTATCAAGAACTTTATTAGTATTTGTGCACACCTAACTAGCACAATAAGAGGAGATAGAAAGGAGTTTAAGTTCACGACATGAGTAATAAGAGTTTTTATATGTTGAAGATGAAAGTCATGGGGCAACCTATTTTAGCACATCCATATTTTAAGAAGGTTTTTCAGGTAGATTATGATGTTATTAGGAATGTTATAGGTGTTATAATGAGCTAGGAAGGCAATCCCATTGCCTATATTAGTGATAAGTTTAATGATGCCAAGAAAAAGTATTATATCTATGATCAAGAGTTTTATGCTATAGTTTAGGGTTTGAAGAAATAGAGACATTTTTTTTACCAAAGGAGTTTGTTTTATATATTGATCATTAGGATTTACAATATCTTAATAGAAAATTAAATCAAATGCAGTTAAAATGGGTTGAGTTTTTTATATTTATACTTTTTTAAAGAAAAGTAGTGTGAGGTCAAACAAAGTTTCATATGCCTTAAGTAGAAGGCACATTTTGTTGACATAGATGAATATATAATTTATTGGGTTCGATGAACTCAAGTTTTTAACCCAAATATCCATTCTTTGTAGAGGATTGGATAGCTTATTTGGAACCTATAACTTTGGATAGGAAAATATGGTTGGATTTCATGATCCAATATGATATGTTGTTTAGAGTAAATTAGTTGTCTATCCTGAGTATTTATATGAGAGAGAACTTGATTAAAGAGAAGCATAGTGGAGGGTTGGTAGGACACTTTGGTTGAGATAATACCATTTCTATTGTTAGTGAGAATGACTACTAGCCACACTTCCACTAGGATGTGAATTTTTTTTTGCAAAGTTACAGAGTATGCCAGATGGCCAAAGGAGTAAGTTAGAATACTTAACTATATCATATGTGAATTATACTAGAGAGACCATGGGAAGATAACAATATGGATTTTGTTCTTAGTTTACCAAGGACATAGAGAGGACATGATTGAATATTTGTGGTGGTTGACAAATTTTCAAAGATGGCACATATCATTCCATGTTAAAAGACTCATGATATTGTTCAAATTGCATAGTTATTTTTCATAGAGATAGTAAGACTACATGGTCTACCAAAGAGTAAGTTTCAAATTGAGATACCAATTTGTTGGGTTTTTATATAAAACCTTATGGAATAAATTGAATATTGACTTGAAGATTAGTTCTAAACACCATCCATAGACTGATGGACAAATAGAGGTGGTGAATAGGAGTTTGGGAAACCTGATGAGCTATTTAGTAGGACATAAACCCAAGGAATGTTATTTGATTTTAGCATAGGTAGAATTTTCTTACAACAATTGTGTCAATTAGAGTACTAGTATATCTAGATTCTATATTTTATATGGGAGTAGTCTGAGGAATGCTTCTAAATTAAGATATATGGACAAAAGAGAAAAGAGTAGTGTTGATGCTAAGGACTTTGAAGAACACCTAAAGAAATTGAACAAAGAGGTAATAAGGCATATTAATAAGCTAAATAATAAGTATAAGGTAAATCTAGACTAGAATTAGAAGTTTAAGGAATTCAAGGTTGGAGATGAAGTTATGGTTCACCTAAGGAAAAAAATATTTGCTTCTAGAATAGATAACAAGTTAAAAATGAAGAAGTTTGGACCATGCAATATTTTGAAGAAACATGACTTGATAAATCATATAAGGTGGAATTTCTAGATGGAGTTAAAATTTCACTTATGTTTAACATTTTTGATTTAACAAAATATCATGAAGGAGATAGTGAGGTTGGATGAATAGAAGAATTATGGAAAATTCAAGAAACTTGTCTGGAGAAGGAAAAGATTGAACAAATCTTGGAGAGACATGTAGGAATAAGTACAAGAAATAATAAGTATGAATAATACATGGTCAAGGGTAAAAGAAGGCCTATTGAATATTCATCGTGGTTATTTAAGGCAAAGGTTGACCATTTTGGTTTTCCTCAAATGCCTGAGATGTGACTAGGTCACCTCTCAGATTACCTTGGGTGTCTGATGTAGGAGCATCCAAGGGGTAAGGGTAATCTTTCATCACCATAGTTAATAGTTTTGTTACTTTTAGTTTTGTTTTTTATGTTTCTTATTTTATTTGGAACATACGCTGAAGTTTCTCATGGTTTAGAACTATCATAATTTGTTGAAGGCTACAAATAACAACCTACTATTTTTAGTAAACTATTATTTATTCATAAATGGTTATTCAATTTAACACATAGTAATTCATATATCACCTAAAAATATTTCCTATGTAATAAATGGTTTATCAATCAAATTATCGGTTCAAAATATATGTCTCTCAAAAGTTTTGGACTCTAGGGAATGTTGTTGTCTTGAAATTAGAAGGTAATCAAGGTGCCATAGATTTTAGGTGAAGGAAACTTACCAATGTGGGGAGTGGTTATCAAATAGAATATAAGGATGAGTTTTCAAGTAAACTTACTAATCTGAGTTTTATGCTTATGCTTGAGTTTGAAAAGAGAAACTAAAGAGGTAAAAAGCAAGATCTAAATAAAAAATTAGCAAGTGGATTAAAATGATGACTAGTTGCCTTTCTCTACTCATATCACCTTTACCAAATGAGGAAATATTTATTTCTATCACTATATTTAGGTCTCTTATATATTATAATGCCTATGTTTCATTTCTGGTGATGGTATTAGAAACTTTAGGAGATATTTTGGTGATTGAGTTCTTAGACTTGACAGTGTAGTTTGTGGCTCCAGCGTGCAGCCCTGCATCATTTTTCTACTAAGGGGATTGTTTTGTACACTTCATGGGAATCTTCACCTTAGAATATGATTCCAATGTATGTTATTATTCATATTATTATGTTTTTTCGTGGATTATCCTTTTCATAACATATTAACCAATTTTTCATAAGCTGGTTTGGTCTCTGATATATTAAGAGACATTAGAAATATATTATAGGGTCGTGGTAGTGATCTCAAGATGATGGGAACTAGGGATTCAATTGATAAATTATATCCCAATGCTAAGAGTGAAGCCTGTAATTCTATAACATGATAAATAAATATTTCAAAAAATTTACATATATTCAACTTGAGATAGTGAAATTAGCTTTTAATGTAAAGGATCGTATTCTAGTTCTTAACCTCATGGATAGAAATAAGTCTATCCCAATAATTTTTAGTGGTAATAATGTCTTGGATATGAAGCTAAAACTCATCTAATATCGAAACATAATGATCAAATTCAAATTTTGGTTTAATTTGTTAAATATGGAGCATTTTAGGTTAGCGGTTTCGGTGTCTAAGATGAATTTTCTATCAAAATTTAACTATAGAATTTTAAATTCTAAGTGATTCTTCACCTTGGTTTTCCTTGAAACATATTTATCACCACATAGTAGTTATGTATCATATAAAACAAATATTAGGCCATTTCAAACCATATCAACCAATTTTTTTTATGGGAGAGGGATTGGCTCCTTATTAACCTTATAGGTTTCCTTTTATGTATATTGTAATACTAACATACCAAACCTCTTAAAATGATTGACCTCAAATATACCTGAGGGTACATGAAAGACTATCATCCTTTCTATACTATGTAGTGTGTGACAGAGACCTTAAATAAGGTGAGAGTAGATTGATATGTGGTACTTTAAAAGTAGGCAAAAAGGATTAATTCTATCTATGAATCACATTTATAGAATGTACATACTTCATTTTCCCCACACTAGTGTTATAATTATCCACAGTCATCCTTATTCACCAATCCATACTAATATCAATAATCAACCCTAATTGAATCATTATTTTATCCTAATTATATCATAGAATTATATCATATCAAAAACATCCTTATCCCAACCCATCATTATTTATAGCATCACCCCCAATCAATTAATAAATCAATCCAATTTCACAATTGAATCTTTACAATCCATAAAAGTTTTAGTTGGATTAATTAATTAACTAATCCTATTAGTGAGTTGATTAATACTAACAAAATAAATCCACAGAAATCTAAATTCCATAATTTTTAAGTCAACAAATTAATTTAGTCTCAAATCAATAACATCATCAATCAACTTGGAAAATCCCATAACATCCAAGGTAAGGGGAAAAGTTAAAATACATTCATTCTTCCTTATTACAAATCATTACACATTCAACTTCTCCCATTTATGAGTAAACTCTCCTCATTTAATGAGGAATTTGACTCAATTCTAGTGCTTGATATTGAGTCAAATCCAACAATTCATATCATATTTAAAAATATTTAAATTGAAGGCCCATCCTCCCTTTGAATAAATATTCTATATACTAACTAAAATCTACTAATCAAGAGAGAAAATCTTGTGATCAAGCCATCTACTTATCAATAAAATTGTTAATTTTACAAGGTGGCATGTTTCAATATTATATTCAAGTCACCTATTTCATAACCACATTCAAATATCAAATCTATAAAAAATTAACATAGAGATGGGCTTGGTCATTTAGGTAAGTGAAGATGCATTATAAATACCTATTTAGCTCAATCAAAGGTCCTTTTGTCTAGTTAGAGCATGAGTTTAAACTTTTGTTTTAGTTTATAACTTGTATTATTATAGATTCACATTACACATTTTTGGAATGCTCAGTGGGACCCTTTAATTAAAATATTTGTTTCATTAGGATTATTAGAGGTTGTTAGCTTAGTTGTTCTAGTTTTAGAAGCCAATTAAGAACAATTTGAGTCCAATTTAACCTTTTTAGTTTCATATATATGTTTTCTATGTCACAACATATATGTTGTTAGGAAAATAGTCTATGTATAATCGATCAATGTCTACATTTTATGTTTCTATGTGTTTTGTTATAGTTTCTATGTATATGTTGTGATATCTACACCACCATTATTTCCCACATCTAACCATTCATATTCTACATTAAATTGTTATGTTTCTATAGTTTATTTTTGATTAGTGTTTACATTTAAATATTCAATGTCTACATGTAGATATTCTATGTCTATATTATATATGTGTGTTATATTTTATTTTAACATCTACACCTATTCAGTTATCATTTGTGTGTACTTTTTAGCATTTTGATTATGTCTATCTTCTCTAATGTGAAGTGTCATATGATGTAGATATTCTATGTCTATATTATATATGTGTGTTATATTTTATTTTAACATCTACATCTATTTAGTTATCATCTGTGTGTACTTTTTAGCATTTTGATTATGTCTATCTTCTCTAATGTGAAGTGTCATATGTGCAGACATCATGGTGTTTGCATCATTAGTAGTATCTACTTCATGATAAGTGTTGTCTATGACATGTTTCATAGTGTTTGCATTATTCAAGTATTAACTTGTAGGTTTACACATCTCAAAGAATCAAAATAAAAGTATTACAAGCTTGTTGGTCAAAGGCCCACAATCCCAAAATCATACACATATAAATAGTTAAATATTAATTGATAATTTTACTTTACATAATTTCTTATTCTTTGATTATGTGTGTTTCTATGGATTAAGTACCATCTATGCTTTTCTCTCATGTGACAAGGTGAACTTGGGATTGAAAAATGGTTTAGGTCATTATTGTCACCCTAGGACATGTTGCTTATGATATTTCTTCATAGAGAAGAGTGATACTAGAAACTAGAAATATCACACACCTACTTTATTTTATATTTATAGGGTTTATCAAATTGTAATTCATCAACCAATGTAGAGACAAATCTCATGTTATAGTGGGATATATAAATTACCTTGTGTGGACTTTTTTAATGGCTAGTTAGTCTTCGATTTTACTCACACTATGACTTGAATTAGTTTCATCCACCAATATTAGGACTTCAATGACACCCTTTTCTTAGATATTTGGGTTTTAATGTACCATGAGTTATATAGATAATTATCCTTATTATCCTTGTTAAGCCTAGTTAATGAGAATCTATATCATTGATAGATAGTGGTGATAAGAATACAAAATTTATTAAGATCACGCACCACATGCATTTTGCAGTATTATCAGTGGGACACTATATGGATGTAATCCTACTTGACTAGAATAAGTTGTCTTGTTTTCTTGTCTTATTTGTCCCTCTTGTGATAAACCATTCTATTACTTAAACTAATCATTTAAAAAAAAATCCACTCAAACTAAGTTAAATCAAACACAAATAATAAACAAATAAATAAATATCATCCAAATTAGGTAAATAAAGGTAATCTATATCGAACCAATCTTTCCACATCTAATAAAAATCATGGCACCAATAATGAGGTGACAACTATAATGAAATGCAAATCTATATACAAAATATACTTTTTAGTCATAATTCATTCCACTTCCATTAAGAACACATTCACAATGATGATAATGATAGTCTAGCCAATCAAAGTGAATACCATGACAATAAAATTGATTTGTGTAATCCCAATCAAGGTAAATCCCAAAATGATAGTGCATATAAATGGTTTCCTACACCTTGTGTAGATAAGTGTCCAAATTCCCTTTGATTAAAATCCTAAGAACTTGTCTCACATCCTTACAAAGAAAAAAAAAGAATCTAAAGAAAGATAAATATGCCTCTAGCCATCAGGTAGACCAAAGCCAAGACAATGTCAAGTCTACTTATCAAAATATAAATCCTAATGTTAATTATCTCACTCATTGAAAAAGAAAATTGACTCTGATGAAACATATCCACTAAGACCAAAATCACATCATGCTAGATCAAATATAGTAACTTAAACAAAATTTGTCCAATATGGCATCCCATATTAAGCCAACATCATATGCTCCTTTGAAGTAAAATATGAAACCAAATAATCCATAAGCCAATCAACAACAATCCAAAATCAATCAATATTTTATGACACCAAAAAATAATCAAAAGCTACCAACATTTATTTAGGGCAAGTGAAAAGAAATGAAGGACACTTTTAAAAGGGTGTGTGTGTGTGTGTGTGTGTGTGTGTGTGTGTGTGTGTGTGTGTGTGTGTGTGTGTGTGTGTGTGTGTGTGTGTGTGTGTGTGTGTGTGTGTGTGTGTGTGTTTTTGTGTGTGTGTGTGTGTGTGTGTGTGTGTGTGTGTGTGTGTGTGTGTGTGTGTGTGTGTGTGTGTGTGTGTGTGTGTGTTTGTGTGTGTGTGTGTGTGTGTGTGTGTGTGTGTGTGTGTGTGTGTGTGTGTGTGTGTGTGTGTGTGTGTGTGTGTGTGTGTGTGTGTGTGTGTGTGTGTGTGTGTGTGTGTGTGTGTGTGTGTGTGTGTGTGTGTGTGTGTGTGTGTGTGTGTGTGTGTGTGTGTGTACATTAGTATAAGAAATATAAGATTCAAGTGTCATTTCCTTATCCATTTTAAAATGACATGTTGAAATTCCCACTTCCTTTATACTTCAAGCCACCTAAATTTGATAAATACAAGGCACAGGGTAACCCAAGGGATAATATCAATGAGTTCTTCACGTCATATCAAGTGGTTTCCTAATGTGACATTTATTAACCCTGAATGTAAACTCTAAAATGGTTTCTACATCTACTAAAGGGATCCATTACCACTTTCATTGACATATCTTAATGGTTCATGTGATATGTATCATATAAATTTGAGGATGATCTCAACACAATTGATATTTTTAACACAAAATAAGGAAACATAGAAAATTTTTCATTATTGTTCTAGAGGTGGAGAAGCTTTCCAATTATATTTCCACATTATCTTTCTGAAAAGTAGCTAGTCATCATATTTGTGGTAAATCTAAATTATAAAATGACTTTTCACCTTGAAGTACATTTCTCCACAACAATTGATGAGATCATTGAGAAGGGTGTTCAAATTTAGAAATATCTAATCATGAAAGGGTTTTTGAAATTATTCTCTAGGGACCAAAAAATAATAATAAATAAGCACAAACTAGAAAACCTTAAAATTTTAGAAAAAAACTAAAGTGTGTTTTGTGATGGAGTTAATAAAGATAAACATATTCAAATAGTTAAGAATACATCCTAAGTTACTATTCATTAGGGAAAATCCAAATAGGAATAAAAATGAATATAATACACTCCCCTAGAGAATCCTTAGAAACCATCTTCCATAAGTTGGTCACTGTAAATATGACTATTTATCCACAAACCTAGCCTTTAAATGAGAATAAACTAAATCCTACATGGTACAATGAAAAATAATATTATGAGTTTCATAAAATCAAGGGCCATTAAATCAATAAGTGCATGAAACTCAAAAAATATATGAAATATTTTCTTGACCATGGGGATATTAAATTAAACAAAAATTCCCCTATGTCAAATAATAAACAAGCAGGGATTCACAAGAATCCATTTCATAAGAATGATCATAATATTCCTCCAAAATATTCAAGATCAAAACTCAAAATCTAACCATGTCAACTATAAAAAATTTAACCATTCTTATGAAAAATTCATTGGACCTGTCATGTGTACCACATTCAAATCTTGTGATTGAACAATTATCTCTAGATGCACTGAAATCAAAATCCTAAGGGATCCTTTTCCAACTCCTAAAGTATGATATAGCATCATTTAAAAAATTGAAAATACTCCTAATCAAATATCGATTATGGATCTTCTTAGAAAATCCATTTTTCATAATGACATATTGAATAAAGTTATTTAGGAGTCAAGATTCTAAAATGAAATTCACCCATCACAATTCCAAGTCCTCATGGGAAATTTTTCTTGGAATAATCATCTCACCTTATAATACCATGAGATCCCTCTTATTCATACATCACACAATATATCATAATACATTTGAGCATATATCACTAAATATAAATACAAGCAGTTACTTATAGAAAATAGTTTGGGTAAGATATTTCTCACATTCAAGCTAGTTAAACATTTGGGTTATTATGAATTATCCTTGTATTTTAACACCATTACAATCAAGTCCTATGAAAAGGTAGAGAAGGAATTAGTCAAGATTATCCACTATCCTATCATGGTGGATCTTATCACACACCATATATTCCTTCATGTCATCAATATCTATCTCCTATACAACATCCTGCTCAGCCAACCATGGACTCATGTCATACAATTTGTTCCTACCACAATCCATCAATGTTTTAAATTTAAAAACTTAATTATATAAGTTATTATTTTTGTTGATCCCAAACCCTTCCAATATTTAAAATAACTATATGGGAAATATTGTAAATCCAATTATTATCCCATTATTAAAGTTGTTTCCAAAATAAATACAGCACTGGCATAAGGAAATTTGAAATATTCCTCAAAAATTCATCTTGATAGTCTCCCATCCATGTCTATCCATATGCCTCCTCTATCCCTTTTTTAGATCAAGTATGGTGAATACAAGTTTAAAAATTCCTTTGATGTGGGTAAATGTCCCCCTTCTCTTACGATTCATGCTAGGCCCACTTTCAACAAGGGTAAGAAACTAATATCCCATTAGTTTGGTAAAAAAATATAAGGTAAGTCTCCTTTCAGAGGAAGAGATAGAAGGTTTGAATGACTCCTTGTTTTACAGTGAAGGTTTTACAACATGTTTTTAGATTAAGGAGAAACATATAGTCAATAAAATGCTCAATATCATGAACTAAAAAGGTAAATGATTGGGTCTCCATGAAAAAATAATCCTTAAACCCCTACCATCTTGTCAAAATAATGAGTATCATCACATTAGATATAAACTTCCTGGTAGTGACCAATACAAATATGTCAGTGATTATTCTATGATTTTTAGGAATAATTTTTATAAATAGAAATAAATTCCTTTTATATTGTCTATAATTATCTTGTTGATACTACCATCTTTGATGATACCACTATCCTTACCATCAAACATAACCTTCAATACTTGACCTCATTGATTGGGATCAACATGATAACGTAGCATTTGATCAATTACAAAAATGATGAAACAATAAAAAAAATCATGGGACTTCATAATGAAATACCATTATGAATTCATAAAAATGGTTTTGAAATCAACCTTGAAAAATAAGATTATTTCAGCAAGTAGGAAGAAATGCTTAGTCATAATATAATCCAACAAATCATAAAAGCAAAAAAAGTATTAAATTAAAGTCCCCTAGTGAGAACCTCTCTGAGGCACTATTGGCAAATTGAAAAAAATTAAAATATATATGTATTAATTGGTGAAAACCTCTCCGAAGAAAAAATATATGAGGAAAACAACTATTCCCATGATGAGTCTGATGAGAATCATAAGGACAATCCACAATAGCTCAACGTTTCATATAATGGTTATATATGGTTTTATAGGGATAACGAGCTTCACCTTCTACCTCCAACAACATGATTACATGATGGTTCTAAATTTATCAAAAAAGACACTATCGATGTCAACATAAGCATAAAGGATAACTCAATGATTATTAAACTAGGACTTTCACTCACTCCAATGGAGAACCAAATTATAATCACGCTCTTAAAATAATTTATTGACATATTTTCTTGATCCTATCCTAATATGTCTCGATTGGATCTGTCACTTGGTACACCATATAGTTCTTCACATGGATGCTAAACCTATCCAAAAAAATTATGAAATATGCATCCCAATTATCATCTCTTTATCAAAGAGGAAATCAAAAAATCTTTTGTATTTGGGCTTCATTAGATCTATTGTTATTTTTATTGGATATTTTAACATCATGATAGTAAGGAAAAATCTATTTGGAATTAAACACTACACATATCTCAGAGATATGAATAAATACTTATGTAAGGATGAATTTTCCTTACCCAATATCATCATGATAGTCAATTTAACAATAGGTGATGAAGTTTTACCACTAATGGATGGTTTTTTAGGTTATAATCAAATTTGAATCACACCTTAGGATCAACATAAAATATCATTCACCACACCCTATGTAAAATTATGCTATAAAGTCATGTATTATGGCTTGAATAATGTAGTGTTACTTATCAATGTGCCATGATAGTCATCTTCCATCACATAATTTAATACATAATCAAATATTATGTGTATGACATATTGTGTTATTAAAATACTAGAGAACAACATCCAATTTTTTTGTGCATAATCTTTGCACAACTCAAAGAGTAAAAAATGTGCATCAATCCAAAGAAATTTGTCTCTGATGTTACTATTAGCAATCTCCTAGCGTAATTAATTTTAGAAAGGGTACTGAGGTTGACCCTTTAATGGCCAAGGCTATTTCATGGATTTTTCCTCTATCTAATATCAAAAATTTGCATAAACATTAGATTAATATTCAAGAAATCAAAATATTTACCATGCAATTAACCGATATGTGTTATCCATTTACCTATATAGTAAAGATTGATATTGTATTTTATTAAAATTATTAATGTCAAAATCCCTTCAAAAAAATCAAATAGTATCTTACTAATCCATGAGTGGTAGTTCTATTGACTTCAATTAAACCTTTAATACTTTATATATCTTCAATGTCAGTCATTTTGGGTGCTCTATATTTTCACCACATGATGACCATGAGATAGAAAGGGTTGTCTATTACATGAGTAGTTATTTTTCATCATATAAACTAACCTACACTCCCATCTAAAATACATTCCTATATTTTATCTTTGCTTCTCAAAAATTACAACACTACATGTTTAACATCAAGACTAAAATTATCACCAAAGTCGATCCTATTAAATATATCTTGTCCAAATCATCTCTTGAATAAAGATGTATAAGTTCATTATGTTGCTTAGTGATTTTGACATCAACTTTTTGAATCATAAATCCATCAATGGACATGTAATCATATATTATTTGGTTGAGGTATCTCTTTCAAATAAAAAACCATTAACTTTTATATTTATAGATGAATCAACCATATATCTCAATAAATATTTAGAATGGAATATTTATTTTAATTTATCCTTTTACCACACATGGATCGGGGGAAACAATTTTATTCTTGACACCTCAACACTATCTCATCCCTAAGATTTTCCAAAAAAAATTATATGCACCAACAATATTTTAGATATGAATCCCTTATCATTGATCTAAAATTTTCCATCCAATGAAGCATTCAACATTTATGTATATTTGGTAATTCCCAATTAATTATTTAATAAATCAATGACGAATATCAAACCAAGGATGACAAACTTATCCCTAACAAGAAAAATGGTTAACAAATTAAAATATTAATTCATGCATATCAAGTTCATTTAGGTTCCTCACACATGTAATAAATCCAAAGGTGGAATGGCCCCATTAGTTCCATCATTGAGATTTCCAAGAACAATTCACAATTCTAGTTATTGGTTGAACAATTTATGGTCCTTTCATATGACATCCATGAATCAAAAAAGGTATGTGAGATTTTTTGTATCAACTATCCCTATTACCATGATAATTACATCTACATTCATAGTCATACCATTCCTTATAATATTTTAGATAACCAATGAAAATCCCTTATTCAATGCACCTATAATTTCACCTTCCTTCACATGCTATTCTATCATAGAAGTTATGACCTATCTTTTTTAATGTTTTCAAATTTTAAAGAGTCTATCTTTATGATCAATTAAGTTTGAAATAGAATATATTTTGGACACACTAACAGTTTGGCCCTTACATAGAAACTCCTTACAATAAGGTATTAATAGCCAAACATTGATATAAATATATGTTAGTATGTAAAATAGTGTGTAACCTATCAAAAACATGACAATGTAATTCAAGCACCATCTAAAGATTTATAACTTATCACAACTCCATGGCCCTTCTCCATTTGGGGGATCAATCTTATTGGGAAGATAAACACCTCATCATCTTATGGTCATAAACACATCATCACCACCACTAAGCACTTCACCAAATGGGTGGAGGCCATAACCCCTCACCTTCATAACTAAAAATAAAATATCAAAAAATAATCATTAATATATTACATGTCATTATATAGTCACTTCCACCATCCTCACCAACAATGGTAATAAGGAACTTAGAGTGATTTTCACTCAATTCCATATCAAACACAGGTGGTTTGCACCTTATTATCCATAGGGCAATGACCATACCAAAGTGTCTAATAAAATCCATGTGAAAACTCTTAATAATATCACCAATGATGCATGTCATAATAGGCATATGTAACTTTATCCTACCATTTTAACTTACTTTACAAGTATCCATAGCTTACAAGATCCACACCATATTCCTTGGTCTTTAGATCTGAAGGTATCCTTCCAATCAAGATACTACCCTATTTGTGCATCTCCTTACAATATCTAATTCATTATGAACAATATAAAATCACATCAATTCATGAACCAAAACTCCTTGATGATGAAACTCTCAACACACTTAATCATCTAAATGTATATTAGATTAGGCTCCATATAAACTATAATAAGTTCATCAAGTCTAGATAGTTTAAAATAGATAACCTCGGTCTAAACGAAAATCAATGCAAACCCAATAAAGACTATGAAAAGAAAGGTAAATTATGGCCTAATTGCATGGGTCCTTATTTCATCATTTCCAAGTTTGGTTCTATAGAATATACATTGGTCACTCAAGATGGTTAGGCACTTAACTAGCATATGAATATCATTCCCTTAAAGTGTTTAAATACTTATAGCATCATTCATTATCTATAATTACCTTGTACTTGGGGGAAGATCCATTCCATTTCATGCCCTACATCTCATCCATACCATTCTATTCATTTTTCACCCTCATGTATTCCTTCCCATTATGACCTTGACAACATCTTGGAGGATATTTTCTCATACATCATGATAACACTAGATAAGGTCATCTTTTCAACAAAATGAAATAAACATAGAATCTAGGTAATTAGGAATAAGAAATGTTGTCATTATTTATCTCCTCTATTAGTCCATATATATATTTATCCCCTATAGATTTCATTTCCCTCACTATATTAGGTGTTTCCTTTGTAACTAGTCTTTATCCACAAATCCATAAAAAACTTAAAAATAAAAAAAATACAATTTATTAACAAATAGTAGAAAAGATAGACATATAACAAGTCAATTGCCATTATCTTATTCATATTATTGATACTTTATTAGTATTGTAAAAAATAATTCTAGATTCCTTAGGATATATCTTTCCAAATCACACCCCCTAACAAATATCAATTCTTGAGTTACATTCTGAAGCTACTGGTATAATTTTTATCTGTACATTGGATTGTTAAATTGATTAAAGGGAAAACATAATGTTTGTTTATTTGTTTTTACATGCTTGTGTGTGTTTATTATCAATTTATTACTTATTTTTTCATTTTATTATTTGTTGCAGTTGTGTCATTCCTATGACATACTACAACAAAGTCATCATTATTTTATATACCATGGTGGACACTATTATGTGATATATTAAAAATAAGGTTTATCAAACAAGTGGAATGCCAGAAAATATTGGTATAATTTCCTCTTAATCATCATCATTATATCATATCATCCATATCTAACTATCCATATATCCATAAAAAAATTACTTAGTGTGCAATCATTAATAAAAAAATCATTAGTGTTGAGCCTATCATAACATCATATCATCTAATCATCTATGATAAAAAATTTATCATAACATCAATAACATGTAATACATCATATCATATACATAAATAACCATGCATGAATCCCAAAATTCATAACATAAAATCACATATATACATGTCATCCATAAATAATAATAAAACCATGAGACAATCAGTTATATTAAAATCATAATCATCATATATAAATCCAGTGTCCATATATATAATGCCTATGAATAATTGTCAATAATGTATGCATGTAGATATATAAATAATAATAAATTTTTATATATCACTATCTACAAAATAAGATATAAGGTCTCATTTTGTCCCTCTGGTGAAAAAATTACTTTTAGTGGACTCCTCCTAGGTGGTAGCTAAACTAATTCTGTCATGGGAGTTATCTATGTTGATTCTACCATCTGTCATCTCAATCATATACTCTATTACTCCATGAATTATGGAAGTATTTAATCTATAGGAACCAAAACCCCATAGAACCCATAATCATAAGCTACCTCCCTCATAGTAGTCACAATTTTAGAAATGCCATTGTTAGGCCCTAGGTAGTCACAATAGGTTGAGTTCTATCTCGTTAACCCCATAGTATATAAACATCCCATTGTATCCTCTATAATTTTACATGTCTCTCTATCATGGTTACATCTTACCTCTCCAACTCTTGTATTAGTTGGGTCACATTCATTATGATTCGTTCCATCTTTAATTCCCTAGTTATGATATAGGCTTCATGCCTCACAACTGTAACCTATATTTCAACTATCTGCATCTCCCTTGTAGCTATCTCTCGATGGAGACTATCAATCAAGGTTTCATAATCTAAGTATTTTAGTGGATGTGATGAACCTACCCCATCTCCTCTTATAGCCATATTGAACTTTATGTCTACACATGTCTACCTCTTCCCTAGAAACATAAGTGGTCAAGTAATACCTACATGAACCACAAAAGAATATATAACCAATATAGGGGATCCTAATCCCTATCCACTACCTTCTCCACCCTATATTGGCAACCCACCTACCTATCCTAGAGAAACAATATTACTTATCCTAAATTATCATCTATGCTAGTTCAAACCCCTAAAAAATATTATCTAGTCCTTTATTGTAACATCCTTAACCTCTATGCATGAATGCTCAATCTCTATGACCTTAGTTATGCCCACAAAAAATCATACAAATCCAACATTCTAACATTTTCTACATACCTTTGATCATCATATAATATACCTTAGAGCATCGAACAATCATCCCCACTATTTTTGGATCCATTATGCCCCCTATACCTTGCTAGATACCCAAGAAAATACATGGGGTCCTTAGGAATAAAATGTTTTAGGCTAAATTTCCATAAAATATTGTCTAGTTTGTAACACTCTATGATGAAATCTCATCATCCAATGATAAACATGAAATCTCTAAGTAGCTCAATATGTATAAATAATCTACTTATCTAGATTTAATCCCTCTACATGGCCTTTAGATAATATTTTCTACATTTAGATATTCGAAGGCACATATGTATAAATATATGTCAATCACATGCTTATATCATGCATTGACATCCATATGGCATCATCTCATCTCTTATCCTTTATCACCATGTCCCCATTAGACACTCCATTACAATATGCTCCCATGCCCACACTTGTATCAATGTTTATGGCTCGATGATTTTCCTATCTTGGGATCTACCATATGTAGATCCCTATAAAGCTAGGCTAATACACATGAACCCTAAGAAAATACTATCACATCCTAAATCATATCTAATATCACATATGTCTTACCAATCTAAAATAATGGACTAATCTTGTTATGTAACATCATTCCTCTGACATTATCTATAATAATAATGGGAAATTTATCCATCCAAACCCATAGTAAACATGCATTAATATTTAGACCCATTTTTCATGCAATGAGATGTCCATAATGCTTACCAATATATGCATCACTACTAGTGTTACCCACTCGCTCTAGTAAATCCTTTATTCATGAATTAGAATTTGTATAATCCTAAATACATCCTTAATTATAATTTTAGTCTTGCCCATTAATTTTTGATATGTGTTTGTCTTAGTATGCCAAATCTCCACTAAGGTTGTTAGCACCACCATATTTACCCTAATATCGAGCATGATCACCATAAAATATAACACTAGAGCCTCTAGAAGAATGAAATTATCATAATCTAACTTTATCACCAATGCTAAACCTTTTGAACAACACTCTTATGTAATAATTATTGGTAGCCACTCCTACAAACATCAAGAAATGTGCATACTTAGTCATTTTGACTCATTTCACGTCAAAATTCATTATTTTTTATGTAAAAATAAATATCTAAATTTTGTGACATTTATGCAAAACCACAATGTATATATGTTTAAGTCACATATATGGTGTGGCATCCTATGTAGATCAGACCATTGACACATAGATTTTATCTTACCCTAAAATAAAAAAAATGTTACAACTAGTAATGTAGATGTTAAAACATATGATGCAAACATTTTATTAAAATATTCAAAGGCCACAAATAAATTTCTCCTCATATTTTGTATCTCTCACATATGTTTTTGGCACCCATTAATGCCCAAAATAAGAAAAAAAATTCAAAAAAAGAAGAACAACTTACTGGTGTCCCATGCTCAACTAGATGTCAGTGTTCCATCACTAACTCACTCTTGTGTTTATCTAATGGTATGAGGTCCATTTTATTATAAAACATATCACAAATATAGAGTAAAATTATCCAAAAGATAGGGCATAAATGAACATTTTTATACCCCCTTCTACTATGTAATCACCCAACCCATCTAGTCCCCCATATTTTAAATTTTTTTACCCATTTTAACCTATTTTACCCCATTTTCAACATAATATCTTATTTATTACCCATTTTATTCCATTTTACCACCATTTTTCTCATTTTGAGAGCCCATCTATGTTTTTTACTTGCACACACCCTCCTGAGGTGACATCACATCTTATAATATTCATCACACACCACTTGAGGCATTATCCCACATTCATATTTATTAATATTTATTATTTTAAATACCATTAATCCATTCTAAAATTAAATTAAATACCCTTTTAAAAAGGGTTAAAATGCATACACTTCATTTCCCCCACTGTGGTATCATAACTATCTATTGTCATCAATATTCACTAATAAATACTAATATAATTGAACAAACCTAGTTAAACAATTGTTACATCCTAATTATCTCATTGAATTCTTTCATAACCATGATCCTATCAACAACATGCTTAGCCTAACCCTTCACTATTCATAGTATCACCCCCAATTAATTAATAAATGAATCTAATTACATAATTAAACCTTGCCAATCCCATCAAATTTCAAACATGAATAAAACTAATAAATCCTATTATTGAACTAAGTAATAATAATAAAAAATTCCATGCAAATCTAAATTCCATAGTTTTTAAAATCAACAAATCAATTTAATCTCAAATCAATGACATAATCAATCAATTTGGCAAATCTCATAGCATCCAAGCCAAGGATCAAAAGTGAAAATCAATAAATTATTCATCAATAAAATACTTACACATCCAACTCCTCCTATTTATGATCTAACTCACCTCATTTAATGAGTAACTTGACTCATTTATATCCCTTGATCTTGAATCAAATCAAATAGTCCATATCATTTGCAAAAATATATAAACTAGAGTACTCTCCTCCTTTTTAATAAATATTTCATGGCATAAGTACATTCTTCTATTTGAAAGATCAAATATTGTGATCAATCCATCCACTTATCAATAAAATTATTCATTTTATAAGGAGACATGTTATCAGATTGTATGTATGTCACCTATTGAACAATGATATTCATATCTCAGATATGATAAAAATCCACACCAAGAGGGGTTTATTCATTTTGATAAGTGAATGTGAGTTCTAAATCCATATTTAGCTCAATTAGAGGTTCTTTAATCTGGATAGAGTAAAATTTTAAATGTTTGTCTTAATTTATAACTTATATTTCCCTAAATTTGCATTGCATAGAGATAAATCCTTGTACATGTTTGTTCCTTACCTATATACTCATAATTTCAAATATTTTATTATTTACATATAATGAAAGTGATGAATGGTAAATAAAGGGAAATTTAAAAATAAAAATCTAGATATTATTTATCTCGAGTGATTTAAATGGGCAATGTTATATATGTTATTATTAAAACTATGTTATACATTAGATGTAGTAGTTCAATGTGATGACTTTACTCATGAATGTGAAATAGAGGAAACATGTATAATAAAAATTATGTTTTATTTCGAAAGTGAAAAAGATGTAGATCATAAATTTTATATTTTTACAATACTTTTAAAAAAAATTATTCCATGTGGTGCAAGACTAACAATAAGACAATGTGGCTGATGTTTAGCTTATAAGACCACTCAGCTTATTTGTTAATGAATTAATAGCCTTCCAAATATTGTTATGCACTTTATTTTATATTTTTTAATTTTACAAAGTTAAAATTAATAAATTTTGTTTTTATTTTTAAATTAAAAATAGAAATTAAGCATTATTTTTACATGAATATTAGAAACTTAGGCTTTAAAACATGAAAAAAATTATCAACCATTATGAATTAACCTATGTAGTTATAATCTTAAATCCTTACTAGGTGCTATAGGAAAGTTATGGTATTGTTTTTAGGCTAGTATTTTTATTTTAAATAATTTTTAGGCTATTTTATCTATATTTTCAATTATTTTGGCTTATGTATATAGAACCAAATAGATGATATGTCCTCCATGAAGTAGTTTGGGTCTAAAGCTTATCTTCAAAGGCTATTTTTTTGGCTTTATATCCTCACTCAATCAATCCTATCTCCTTAAATTTTTTTTCAATTCATTTTAATTATAGAATAGTACTCCATAAAATTTCTATGCCATTTTATGGGTTACAATTTGTATTTATGTATGGAGCTTCTTTTAGGGTTGGTACTTTGTGATGTTTGTAGATGATAGTTGGTGGATTATGGTGAACACATAAATGGCACCTTCTTTTGGTATAATAATAATAATAATAATAATAATAATAATAATAATAATAATAATAATAATAATAATAATAATAATAATAATAATAAAATAACAGTACCACTCTTTGACATCGTAGATGACTACATGTACACATAGAATCTAATATGTATCTAAATACCTCTCAAGCCTATGTCTTTTTAGATTGATCAAATATGTGTAAAATTATTAATGTATATTTAATCTTACACATAAGAGAGAAATTAAATAGCCTAAATCTCCTCTCTTTACCTTATCTTATCATATTCACCTCTCCTCCCTAATCTATAACTTCCTTTAATACCAAATATGAGAGATATAAAATAATACTGGAATAATATGTTATTCCATTCATTAAAAATAAACACATTACATCCATAGTATCATTTATATATTAAAAAAATTGACTATCGATAGCTCTTATAAAATAGGATAACAATGTTATCATTTATTTTACCCAACAGTAAAAAACTATTTTATATTAAGGGGGAATAACAAACTCTTTTAACAACCACTTTTCCATCCAACTAGATCTGATGTGATTTTTTTTATATTAATAATTTCATTTATAATTATTCAAATATATGACAAATTAACCCATTTAATTAAAAAATATCAAACCTTATAGTAATAATTGATTTGTGCAAGATCTATGATCAGGGATGGCACTATATGCCCAACTATTCTAAGGGTAAATACCATGTGTGAAGTAATAATGAGGCATTTAATGGTATAAAGAACCAAAATAAGATTTCCCATCATTTCTCAATCAAAAAACTCATTAAGAATTTAGAGGCCCTTGTCATTCATGGTTTCAACCAATTTGGTTTCCTTTCCATCAACACTTTGGGGAAGTCTGCTAATAGGTGTTTTACCATGGGGGGAGCACTAAATAGAGTGGAACTCATGTCCACTAACCATATCAGAAAAATATAGTTCTCTAGGAAATTATCCACACAAGAGGCATTGCCACTTTCATTGATCTCATTTGTGGGTATGATGTGTATCTCTCACATCAATTTTCCAAAAATTAGGTTGATAGGGTGGTCAACATCCATAATGTATCATTGGAAGTTACTAAAGAGCTTATATACAAGGTTATAGGGATAAATATTAAATATAACAAGTATATAAGATTAACTAAAGACCTAAATAAAGAGAAGGAGAAATTTTTGGCTGGAGATGAGACTCTTATAGCTTTTCAAGGTGGATTTAAAATGGAGGATTTCCTAGTTCCTTTCAATGATGTGGTTGAGTAAGTTATCAGGTATGTTACCCTTGATAGAATCTATAAGGTTATGCATTACTACCATCTTCCGTTCCTTAATTATCTTCATCACAATATCCCCATTATCATTTTATTTTATAGTCTTCACTTGTTGGAGAATTTTGTCAATGAGGTTCATTTGGGTAAGAAAATGGAGTTGATACATCAAGTAGTTGTTTTTATTACCTACAAGTTTTTTAGGCCAAAACCCCATTCTCCAATGTCTCATTGGTGAGAACAAGTAAAATAACCTTTATCCTATTGGGCCTTTAAAAATAATTCTAAGAATTAGTTCTAATTCTAAACCTAAGAAGTTTGAGGCCCTGCTTTCACCTCACATCATGGTGGATTTCAAGGAAGAGCACACATTATATAATCAACCCTTTTAGGATCCTCATTCAATGCTCAACTTAGAGGAAAATACTAGTGTAAAGAGTGATAAGCATCTTGTCAAGGTAAATGATACTAGAAATAAGTTTAATCCTCCTTTCCATAGGGAAGGAGAGAGGTAGAATGTGTTAGGTTGCAGGGTTATTTATGAAAATATTGGTGTTAATACAAGTGAACCCTAAACTAATGTTCAATCCCACATCGCTCTTAATTCTATGAAGGATGTGACCAAGAATCAAAGCAGACTAGAATAGTTTTAGGATGAAGTGAACTTACATAAATCTTTCCTTCAATGGTTTATGAAGGATCACACTTGACTAAAGTAAAAAATTAACAATATCAATAAGATGGATGACCATTTTTGTATGAGGGAGAAATAAGTGGAAATGTCCACTCAAATGGAGATTCTCACTAATATAATAATCACATTGGAAAGGGATAACAAATATCTCAAGGATAATCTCAATCTCTTTGTAAGTTTCATCAAGTTTATGGTTAAAAATGCTATGAAAAGTATGGAAGGTTTGTATGTGTTTTGTAACATTGAAAGAGATAATTAGGATGGTCCCAAGCCCAAAAAGAAGCTCAAAGGGTTCAAAACTAAGAATTAGAAGGACAAATTGGTTGGTTGTCTTGATAAGAACTTTAAGAGTATGATTGAGGAGTGGTCCAAGGCATATGAGGACTAGAAGAATAACCATAGTTAATTATCTCTAGTTTTCTCTAATTTTTGATAGGGGTTACATGTCAGATGTTTATCTAATATGTTTAAGATGTTTTTTTATTATTGTTATCTCTTTCTATACTATGTTTGATGGTCCTTTATTTCTTTTTCTTGGCCATGGTGGTGGTTCTTTTATATGAGTAGGGTCCATTTAAACCCTTCTTTTACCTTTAATAAAAATAACAGGCATTACAAATTTTTGAGTGAATTTACAATACAACCTTTAGAGGCATAAACATAAATATCATCAAAGAACTAGTCTATTTTCTCCCTGCTAGACTCTGAAATCATCACAAATGGACCTATTTTACACTCTTAATCTTTAATGGCTATTGTTGTGAGAGATGTTACGAAATGTGACACTATGAACTAAGAAGTATAAATGCCAAGATTGGTGCAAATTTCATCTAGATTATGATGTTTTAAAACTTCACCCTCACTAAGAGGATTATGGAGTGCTAAAATATAATATAGTATGTTTCCTGAGTAGAACCCAAACTAATCAATATTTTCATACAAAACATGTGTTTTTATATCACTATACAACACTGTGTGTACCCCAATGCATTGAGCAAGTTTTAAAGTGTAAGGTATAGGAATTGATTATCTAGGGTTTTTCATGGATTTTAAGATTTACTATACAAAATCACCTTCTCCCATAAATATATATAAATGATCTTAAAATATTTTTATGACCATACACTTCCAAATCTTTTCATCCTTAATTCCATCTGTTAAGGCCTTTTTCCACAAATTTGTAGATTCATTCGTAATAATTTTATTTTTTTTATCAATAATGACCCTTGAAATAAGAATATATTGCAATTAAATAACATTTACTAACCCAAGAAAACATTTTTCTATGTCCTGAAGTGAATATATATTATTCATGTAAAAATTAATATCCTTGACAATATTAACAATAGTTTCATTTCCTCTCTTTTGTTTAGTATTTATAGATGAACCAAATTTTTCATGACAACAAAAAAAAATTATTCTATAAAAAATTAAAAAATACCTTGCACTTTTTAATGTGAAAATATATTAAATCATGGCATACATAAACCATAATTCATTGTTTTAAAAATTTCATGCCTTCCAAACAACCTCTATGTAGAAATAATATTCAACCCAAAGAATAAATATTAAAATCCTAAATAATTCCACGACTTCAATGTAATTCCTTATGGGAATGATGATAAAAATACCCATTTTGAAACAATTAACCCATAATATTAAAACCCAACCAAAGAAAAACAAAGGAATCAAACTACCATCATTTTTTGCATAAACAAAACCCACAAGGATAAATTTATCAATGTTTCTTTACAAGAGAATGTATGGAACATATCTAATTAGGATAAAATATAAAATGATGTAAAATATAAATCCATTCATTACAAATCTCTAAATTATTATCTAAGTAAAATAAAATTTTGTTATTGATCCCAATACCATAAGGCATTTGAACAAACTAAATAGGGAATTAAAATCGCATAGAATATAAGTGAGGGAATAACTGTGGGTGAGATTTTGGACCACCATGTTAACCAATAATTTATTATATTTTAAAGTGAGGATGAATTTGATTATACTTAAGGCTCCCCATTCCACCCAACTTTAAAAAATCAATGCAAACATCTATCTCAATCCTTGTGCAAAGCTTTAATAAATATTAAATTCAAAATGTCATGTCCTTGTGCCAAATAATAACTAACATCATGATTGAAATTTGAGAGGTGCATATCCATATAAATTAAGGTTCTAATCCTACCCCCTATAATAGGATGGGTAGTAATTTTCAAGGATTTCTATTTTGAGTTGAGATCCACAACAACATTGGTAAGATAGTCTTCAACTGATTTCCTTCATGTTGGATGTGAATGAAAGCATAATTTCTAAATTTTGATTTGAAGATATTTAAATATTAAATTAAATTATATATTTTCCAATTACCAATGTTTTTATTCCTCAAATCTTGAAAGATCAATCTTGAATATGTCTTAATATCTAACATAATCTAGTTATTTTTTAGGGATATTGTCAAACATGTTTAAATAACTTTCAGTTTAAAAATATTATCGGTGCACTTTACTAATACTTCACTATAGCCAAGAATGGGTGAGACTTGGTCATTTTTTTTATATGCCTTTAGCTTTAGCCCATCCAATATTTTATTTTATAGCCACATCAAATTTTAGCTTGATAGTTATGCCTTAAAGAGGGGCCATATGATCTACAAAATACCTCTACTAATTACACAAACTATATATTATAGGCTAAAATATGTAATTATTATATATTTATTATTATTTTTATGTAATTTATTATAATTATAGTAGCACCTAAGAGAGGGTTTGATGAAATTAATTTTTATGTAGAATCAAAAGATAATTTAGGACAAGATGAAGAAGGATTTTTTATTAAAAAAATGCATAATGTGTTTTTAGCCATTCTCTCGATAAGAAAATCCTAAAGGTCTAACATAATGTTTCATATGTTTGAAATTTACTTGAAGGTTTCAAATTATCCATAAAATGTAATATTTAAAATTTGGAGATGTAAGGTAATTCTTAAATCGTTATTAATCTTATGAATCATAGGGAAAATTGGAACATTAAGTTTGTATCGGATGTTGTTTTACATCAAGGGAGGTTGTTTACATATGTCTTAATGTTCTTATAAATAAAATGCTTATTAAATAAAAGGAAACAAATAGTTTTAGGGATGGTTGGAGTTACATCTTGTAAAATATTATTATGATTAGATTTAAGGATAGATCAATTATTGCTAATGCAATAGGAATTGGAATTTAATTAAAAATAATTAATTTTTATTCACCTCAAATATTTTTGATGTTTTATTATTTATTTAAAACTACTTGGAATGATATCTCATTTGTGTGTTGGTACTTCAGAGCTCTTTATTTGGATATTTATTTTGTTTATGTAAATTTCAGCATCCTTGAGTCTATCAAACTCGATTTGACCTTCTATATATTCTTTGCCCTTCATTATTTTTTTATCAATGCCCTATATTTACTCTTTATTATTTTAAAATGGTTAATTTATTATGTTTATTGGTTGTCAAGGTTTTTTTCAAATGGATTTGGTGTTATGTAAATTTCATGAATATTTCAATCCTTTGTCCTTAAGTGATTTAAATTTCATAAAGTCAATCTTGAGCATGGAATTGGGGGTTGTAAAGGAGGGAAATCAATGGGTCCTTAAGTGAGATGGATTTTAAGAAAAAGTTATAAATTACAATCTTGGACCAAGCACTCAAGGTATTTATTTTTCAAGTAGTCTTAAACAAGAGAAAGCATGGTAGAAATAATCAAGATCCTGTACCTAGTGGGAGTACCTTATTTGGATGGCGTATTCTAATTTATGTTGACATGTGGCCTAAGGGTCCCACAAACATGGATAAATTGGAGACCATTTCATTTTTGTAAATTAGTCTTGCCCTTAATGGTGTCATTGTAGCCATCTAAAATCAAAAACTTTGTGCCAATTTTAACCTATCAATATTCTATTCACACTAACATACCTAACCTTCACTATCCATCACTCCCTATTCAATTAAAAAAATTATTCCATAAACACTACCAATCCTTTAAAATTATATACTATTCCATTAATTAATTAATCTAAATTAATTATTTTATCCTTATCTAATTTCATAGATTTTGAATATCCACAATTCTTAAAAACTAAAAAAATAGATAATATTAACATTATGACATAATCTTCCACCCCCTTCCACTTTATAAATTTATATGATGTCACAAGCTCTACCTTTCCCCGTCATATGAATTTTATATTCCAAATATTCTTCTTTCATTAATTTTATGATGGCATAGACTCCCCCCATTCCCCATCATCTAATTTTTATAATCTAAATATTCTTCTTTCATAATTTCAATGACGCCACAAACTTTTCATGTCCCCCATCATCTAAATTTTATAATCCAAGGATTTCCCTTTTTCAATTTAATAATCCACCTAAAATCCCACTAAATTCCACTATCAGATTAAATAATCTTCTTTAATCCTCTATGGACCTAAAGTCCCACCTGGTTCATAGTCCTAAGATAGGCACTAAACAATTTAATAATATGCATTCATTTCAGTCATCCTGCACCACTGATCTACAACCCAGATTATTGGCTTTCATCAGTCAAACAAAATATATAAATGGATTGACTCACCTCCATTTCCACTAATTTTGAAATATACAACAAAGTGTCTTGTAAATACTATCTATTTAAATTCCAACTCATCAAGACAATCAATTAAGCATCAACATTGAAAGGAGAAGTGTTGTTAAATTGACAACATGAATCAATCAAACCTTTGCAACTATAATCAACAATCAATTTGAGTGACATCTAGTATATAAAACAAGGGATTTTTCCATAACACTAAGCTATCACACATCACCCTCAAAGAATTCAATTTATGGTAGCACTTCACTAAAATCATATGACTGAAGTGATCATGTTTGGAAATACCCTTCCATGAATGTATCATTATTTAACATCTTACTCGACATATTTTTTAGCCTCACATACTGAAAGCTATATTTGGGACCATTTTAAAAAATTGTATAAAATTATATGCTTTATGAATCCATTGCTGTCATTTAGATTTATGGTGCACCTGTAATTAGTTAGCCCTAGGAATCTAATCTCAACATAACATTAAAAATAGGTTTAGTGGGATATGGGTATGAAATCATTTGTAGTAAGTTTAATGAAACATTAGGTTGTCACCATTCATTTGATAAATAAGTGTAACTAAGATCCCATATATTCTTCAATATATTTTCTAGACCATCCTTTCATCATGTGATTTTGTTTGAAATTATTCTCCTAGATTATATGATTGGTTTATTTTTGATGTGTGCATGAACAATGCTTTTTCCAATTAAAAATGAAATTTGACCAAAATAAATTAGCATAAAACCAAACTTTTACATAGTCAAAATCCACATTAAATTCCAAAGAGTTGAATTGTTTCATTCTGATTTGAACCTAGCATCCATGACACATGTCAATAGTAACTGAGCTAAATCCAACCCAATTTTTTATTTAAATTTGGGTAACAGTCCCTTAGTTAAAATGAATTTTAGTAACAATCCATTCCCTCCACATAGAAAACATGATAGTCACATTTGTAATGATGTTGATCAAAGAGTATATGATCAAGGCAATGCTAGCCAGTGGTTTAAAATGGATTGAGGAAAATCCTACCAAAAACATTTTATATGTCAAAATAAAGGCCAAATATTGTCACATCTATCCCATCTATTTTATTCCATGTATGTTTAAAGAGACTCTATACACCTAGCCTAGAGAGAAGACCAAGAGGTTTGTGACCAAGAAAAAACCACTACTAGTTATTACCAATTAAGATCAACAACATACTAAATACCTCCATTTAAATCAATAAGATATTGATAAAGTAAAACAAACCTTAGTATAAAAATCTTCTCAAGATCAACATATAGACATAATCAACCAACTTCAACAAGTTGGCCAAATGAGAGCTAATTTGGCCTCAACATTTGTAACCACATCATCTAATCCAAAAAAATTGTCCAATTAGTAGAAATAATTCCCACCTAGTCAATGCCAACACATATACTTTAATCAACAATAACAAGTGTTCAAGAATTTTAAAGTAGTAAATAGGGTGTATATACCCCCTAAATCCAATGCCAATTTACATTTGTCTCCTAATCAGCTTGTAAAACCTACTCAACCTCTATTCACCCATCAACATACATCAAATATTTCTTTAAACACTCTTTTTTATTATGAGTGGCAAGAGATGAAAAATGTTCTTCAAAGATTACAATCAGGGAGCCAAATCACAATGTTCAATTTTGAAGATCTATGTCTATATCCCTTAGATGAAAGTATATTACAAATCCCCTTTCCCCATCACTTTGAGATACCAAAATTTGATAAACATAAAAGGAAAAAAGATCTATGAGATCACCATATATATTTATTAATGGTTTGTTAGTAAATGGCACATAATCACATTTTATTACTAAAGCTATTTACCCAAAGATTGGGTGGCTAGGCTTTCTAATGGTTCCTCCATTTGCCTAAGAAATCCATCATTACATTTTTTGATTTATCAAAAAATATTTGTGCAACATTTTTCATATAATATAGAAATATGATTTGATTGATGGACCTTTAAAACTCTAAATAGGTAAATCTTCTCATATTTTTTTCAATGATGGAGGAGTTTGACAAGCCGATTTCCTCATTCATTTCCCAAAAAAAATAGAAAAAGGTTTTATGGAAAAACTTAATCATGAAATAGACTATTATGTGAAACTCTAATGTGCCTCCACATTTGATGAGATCATCCAAAAGTGATTGAAATTTGAAAAGGCAATCATTGATAAGGCTCTATTCAAAGTTTTCTATAAATACTCTCTAAATAATCCTCATGTTATTGCTCTAATGAAAATAGAAAAAAACATGTTTTTTAATAAGAACAAGAATGTAGTATGGGATATAGTTTTAGATTATAAACATATGTAAAGTGTTAAAATAAGACATGTTCAAAGTGTCCAGACCACTCCAAAATTCATTGTTAATAAATCACCTATCAAGACTCTAGATAAAAGGAGCATACTGGATACCCTTAGAAAACTCATATAATTGATTTTCCAATCCAATCATGTGAACTATCACAACACCCCATATAAATATGAAAATTTTGTTACCACTATCAAAATTAATCTCCATCATCAATCCAAAAATCCTTAACATGTTATATTTATTATCCCAAGACCTTCTACATGATAATACAATAAACTTGTCCAATCCTGAGAATGTTTTGTTAATACTTGGTGCTCAAATATCTACCAATTCGAGGGCCTTCCATATCAAAATAAAACAACCAAATCCCAAATCTTTCCATGTCAAAATCAAAACCATTCACAACCAAAAAATAATATGACATTATATAATTTTTAGATAATACATATGTACACATTTACATTTTGGATATGTTATGAACATCTAATGTTCATAAAAACATCTTACACTAAAACTTGTAGTAATCAAAATTCCCTAATAATGTTTAACCCTCATAATTCAAAGCACTAATAGGAATTTTATCCTCGGGTCAATAAAGCATCTTTGGTAAAAGTGACATTAACTAGTGGGACCATCCCATAATAATTCTCACTACATACAGGTGATTATTTCTAAAACAAAAATCAAGTGGGTACTCATAGATAATGGGTCAACATTAAACATTGTATATTCATGTTGATCAAGCACCTAGGGTATTCAAATACAAATATGGAAGAAAACATTACTACCATCAAGGGATATTATAATGTCAAAAGAGAACCAATTGGCACTATTTATATGCCCATCATTATTGAGCTTATCACACATCAAACCCTATTATATGTCCTTGACATTGATCTTCCATATAACCTCCTTGTCAATGATCCATGGATTCATGACATTCATGCCACTCTATTCACTCTGCATCAATGTTTGAAATTTTCACCCTCTAATATGCAAGTCAAAATCTTGTCAATATAAAACCTTATAGATATTTCAAGATGTTGAAATCTAAACATTACCAAACCCATCATTGTCCCATTTTTGAATATTCCCTTAAAATTGATAATAATTTGCTTTTGAATCCCAAATCAGCCTATATTCATCTAAATAACCATTCATCTACATCTAATCATCCCCATCCAAAATCATATAAACACTTCACTGTCAAAAATATTTTTTTTGGAAATTATGAATTGAAAGATGATATACACATTGCAAATCTTTCATTATCCCCCAAAATCCATTGTAGATCCAACATGGTATGGTGAAAGAGGGTCAATTCATATAAGGTATATTCTATTTCATTTTCTAATAATGGTATTCTCAATAGTTCACATTTACAATATTTTGGTGATTCATGGATATATGGTTATGGAATAGTTCCATTTTATGAAAAAAAGAAATATCTTATTTCCTAGAAATATGTTGAAAAGCATAAACTATAAGGGTACAATATTAGGAGCAAAGGAGAAAGGAATTATTAATCATATCTCATCTACTCAGCATGAATGAAATCATGGAATTAGATAAAAACCACTTGGAGGGACTCCCTTGATCTTGAAAGGGATAAAACTAATATGTCTAATGATTAATTTCTTGGCAATGGTTCTAGATGATATTTTACGATCATATAGCACCTCAATCTTGTCCACTTGGAAAAATTAGACCTTAGTTGTTCTTCCAAGTTTTTTACCTTTCCCACTTCGACAAGTATCACATATATTATATATTTATTCCTCTTGGCATATATCTTTTACTCCAACTATTCTTATGTTGATGATTTGGTGCTTCTATCTTACCCATAATTCCTATAATATACTTATCTTCCATCTTTATAATTTTAGAACCTATACTTTATTTCCTATTCCATGGACACTAATGTCCAAGACATATAATATCATCAACATTATTTTTCTATCCTGACACAAGTGTCTAATTATGTAAATACATTAAATTTACAAACTAAATGTATCCTAATGGTCAGCCTAAGTGCTTTAATGTGATTTATTACTCCAAAGGGAGTGTTATAAATAGAAGATCAACCCTTATTCATTCCTCACCTACAAAAATACCAAAGATGCCTTGATGTATTTATTAATATCACTCTATCAAGAATTAAATTGAATAAAGATTCTATATTTCCATTCTAATTTTAGGTATATCACATATATACGTTTGAAGTACTAAATAAATAGCCCAAGGGACATTTTTTCCAAGTTGAAATCTAGGTCACTATTGTTCTTGCTTTGCACATATCATATGATTCACACACAACCTAACATGTAGGTGAGAAATACATGAGTCTAAGGCTCTCATCTAGATTATTGATTATGTAGGCAACATAATTTTAAAGTAGGGTCATTAAGGTTAGCTTGTCACCATGTGCCCACTAACCCATTTTTTCCCAAGGTTACATGAAGATGGAAAGCTAGGGTTTTTCATTTTCATAAAGAATGACCGTCCATGACCTAGATATGAATACAATAAAGTAAAGGAGAAGAAAAACCCAAAATCATCTAGGTGGTTACATCCTATTTCAATAGATATTTCATACATGACACTAGCATCAAACCTAGATAGTGGCATTGATACAATCATCCCAAGATGGTGTTGTTGTTATTAGTGTAGGTTTTTATTTTTCCCTATTTTTTAATTAGGGAAATTGTATTTCTTGTGCATACTCGGAGTTTTCCTACATTTGTGGGATAGGCTAGCTTATGTGGAGATATGTGTCATAGATGTGTCATTGGTGTTATAAGAATGTCATAAGTAACTCCCTTGATGGGAGTTACTTCTCTATTCTTAGCACCTTGTCACCACCTTTCATGGAGGAGTTACATTCTATTCTTGGGGTGCCTTGGCCACCTTTTGTGGAGGAGTTACTTATGTGCTCTCCTATATGTATTCTTCACTTTGGCCATCTCAAGTTAATCAAATTTTGGTTTTCTCCATGTTGTCTTGTGTAATTTATCTTCTTGTGTAATTTCAAATTGCTTTAACATCTATGTGGTGTGCACTTGCTTCATCTCGTGTGATCACGTCTCCATTGCATTCGCATTATCCAGATTCTAGCAACAACTCTGATATGGTATCAAAGCCACTCTGATAATTGTGTGTCTAGTTATGCTATTATGAAATTTTTACTTTGCTTTTTTAGTAGTTTTTTTGTTTAACTCCGTTGTTTTGGTAGAGTTTTTTGAAAACTCATGCAAATCCATACAGAAACTCATTCAAAAAATTACTTTTGAGTTAGAATTTGCCAAGACATCTTGTCTAGATCTATTGTTGCTTAGAAAAGGTAGTAGAATTTCTTTTGTTTTGGTCATTCTACAGGAAAAAGATAAGATCTCTACAATCTGGTTTGTTTCTTAGACGTTGGAGGGGCTGACTTTGTTGCAAGCTGTTGGGGCCACCCTTGTTGCAAGCTTCGTCATACCTCTGAACTATGCACCACCTCTTCTTTGAGCTGCTTGTTGAGTTCTTGTTTTTGTTGAGGGCACTGGAAACTCTTTTGGTCAAACATACTTTCTACCTCAGTCCAGGCACAACACTCAGCAACAACCATGCCAAGCTTCTGCACAACTGTGCCAAGCTTCTGCAAAGTTGGACACTCTTTTGGTCACTCCAAGCTTCTGGAACTCCATGCCAAGTAGCAAAAACAATCCTTCCAACAAGGCGCCATCAGCCGTATAGTGTCCAGTAGGTCTGCAAATTTTTCTTGTCTTTTCTGCAAGCAAAATCTGGACTGTGCTTTTTTGGTGCCCCTTCCTTGCTTGGCATCCCATGTGGGCCCTTGGACACTTGGCATCCATCAATTCTATCTTTGCTTTATTTTTTCTAGTTAAAAATTGACTTGTTAAAAAAAACTATCAATTTGACTGAATATTTAGTTTTTTAGACAGTTTGATAACTTGAGGGTTTTCATTTAAAACTTGTATATTCGCCTGTCGAACACGAAGGGTGAGGCCTAGGTTGGTAGGAGGCCAATTCCCCCTCACACAAACCTCCTTTGGATTCCTCATTCCATGATAAATCTAATGATTGGTTGGGAGGCCACTTTCTCTCTCAAAATAGGCATTTTTCTAATGTTTTAGTGTTTTTTTTGCAAAAACACTAGTTTACAAGAAAATTGAACCTTTAATATCTTGCAAACGGTAGCTTAGATTTGGGTGCCATTTTTTGAAAAAGCGTTTTAAATTCAATTATCCATAGTTTAGGCTTGTTATTTATCAAAAATTCACTATTTTATAAAGTGCCTAAAATTTGGGTCTCCTGAGACGCATTTTCGGCTGAGTCCGATGTCTTGTTTGCTTAAGTCTTGCACTAATTGCTCTAAGACACATTCTTGGATAAGCCTGAAGTCTTTTGAGTGTGCACTTTCATATTGGGGGGGCTCAATATTTTGGGGGGGGTGTGATTGCTTTTCACAACTTGCAAATCTTTGCTTTCATTCTCCTTTTTGCATAATTTCACAACTTGCAATCAACACAACTTCAACTAAATTCAGCTTAAAATGGACTCTTTTCAACTTAAACCCCTAACACCCTTCAAATATCATGAATGGAAGGTTAAAATGTCAATTATTCTTAGAAGCAAAGGGTTGTATAGATCACCATGGGTACTGAAGTAAAACCCAACACTGATGTTAGAAAGGTCAAGTGGTACAACTATAGTGATGAAGCCTATGAATTATTGAGCTTGTCTATGTTTCCAAAACTTCTCTTCCATTTATAAACCTCAAAGACTCCCAAAGACATATGGGACACCTTAGAACTCTTATTTCGGAAGCTTGATGAGATGAGAGGACATGAGCTTGAAAACAAACTCATAAGTCTAAGTCCTAGCAACTTTGACACCCTACATGACTTCTTCACTAAGTTTAAGGCCCTTAGATTGCAATTGAAAGAATGCAAGATAGAGAATAAATATGATTAAATCATCCTTTATATTCTCTCAAAGTTAGGTCCAAGTTATTTAGTCTTTGTCTCCACTTTCCATGCCATAAAAAGTGCCCTTGGCACTACATGGAAAATGTCTTCTTTGGATTCATTCATTGCCGACTTGACTAGGGATCAAGATAAGCTAATTCAAATGGGCACAATGAAGTCTAATCAACCCCAAGATTTGATAGCTAGAAATGGTAAGGATAAGACTTCAACAAAGGAGAGGAAGAAAAAGAACAAGGACCAGGAGAAGAAGAAGAAGAAGAAGAAAGAAAACAACAATCCTGCCAAAAACAACAATGAGTCTTCTTCCTCCAATGCTAAACCTAAGAAGGAGAAGGTTAAGTGTGCCTATTTTAAAAATATAGGGCATGATGAACACAAATGCAAGAAGAAACAAATAGATCACCTAACTCATCTTCTAGAGAAGAACAAGATAGGTGTTCCTGAGTCCATCAAGCAGAATTCATCTACCCAAGATTCTACCAAGGCAAAAGGCAAGGGTAAGGAGAAAGAAAAGGGCAAGGCCCTTGTAGCAACTACAACTTCTACAACATCATGGGCCATTGATTCAGGTGCTTCTCACCACATGGGCTCTTCACTATTTGAGATTTCATCTTTAGAGCCTTGTAGCATGACTTCAATTAGTTTGGATGATGACACATCAGTTTCTATTGTAGGGAGAGGGTCAGTTGAAATGGAAGGAGGAAAATTCAATATTTTTTTTAAAGTGTTCCTTTTCTTTCAACCAATCTCCTATCAATGTACCAAATCACTCACATTGGTCAGGGCATGATAGTTGAGTTTTCACCAAATTCAGTGGCTATCAGGGAGTTGCATAGTGATACTACAGTGGTAGTGGGTAGGGTAGATCACCAAGCAAGGTTATACACCTTCTCACATTTTGCACTAGATTCTTCTCGAATAGCATTACTGACTCATTTAGATGGAGTTAGCAAATTATGGCATGAGTAGTTTGGCCACCTTAACTACCGCTACCTTGAACAACTTTGAAAAAATGATATGGTCATTGGCTTTCCTCGTGTCCAATTCTCAAAAGGACTTTGCTAGGGGTGCTCCCTTGGGAAGCATCCCAAATAAAAATTTGATAAAGGCAAAGCTTGGAGGGCTTCACAACCTTCGGAGTTAGTCCATAGTGATGTATCAGGCCCCTTTCCCAAACCATCTTTCACAAGGTCCAAGTACATCCTCACTTTCATTGATGATTTCTCTAGGTACACTTGGATATATTTTCTCAAACAAAACTCTGAAGTGTTTGAAAATTTTCTAGATTTCAAGGCTCTTGTTGAGAAATAGAGTGAGAAATCCATCAAGGTTATTCAAATTGATAATGGAGGGGAGTATGTCAGCAATAGGTTTGAGCAGTTTTGCACCACAGAGGGGATTGATTTGCAGCACACAACCACTTATAGTCCTTCACATAATGGGATTGTAGAACACAAAAATAGGTTCTTGAAAGAGATGGGTAGCTATATGATTCACTCCAAATCCTTAGCACCACAGAACTGGGCTGAAGCCATCAATTGTGCTTACTACATTCAAAACAGGATTCCTCACAAAGCCTTGAAAGGGATAACACCCTTTGAAGCTTAGCATAAAAGGAAACTTGATGTTGAGCACCTTAAAGTTTTTGGATCCCCATCCATGGCCCACATTCTAAAAAAGAAATGCAAAGCTATGGAATGTCAGTCCAAGCCTTGCATCTTTATAGGATATCTGGATGGTATTAAGGGATATCACCTTCTAGATCTTGTCACTCATGAGTTGTTCATCGAGAGAAGTGTCCATTTTCAGGAGATTCCTAGAGACTTAACACTTGACACTTATTCTCCCTCATTAGATATATTTCTTCATGATGATTCCTCATCAGATTTAGATCAGCCACAACAAGTTCTTGAGCCAGAGACATCTTCTTCTTCTTTGAGTTTAGACAGTAAAGACAGTAATACAGGGTCATCCACCTCTAGTCAGTCAAAGGATGAGGAGTTAGCACCTGACTCACCCACTTTTAGGCCACTTTGGGCTAGAAAAACACTTGAGAGTGTTGGCACTTGGGTAGGAGATCCCATAGATGATAGACATACTAGGGGGATTTTCAAAGAGATCCACATGCATTCTTTGCTTTAGTTTTGGATCCATAGAATTTTTGAGAAGCATCTAGGGTACCTGAGTAGGATAGTGCTATGGAGGAAGAATATTCTTCCTTAATAAAAAATCACACTTGGGATTTGACTTCACTTCCTAAGGGAAGAAAGATGGTTTGATGTAGGTGGATATATCAGACCAAGTTTATAGCAGATGGGTCGGTTGATAAGTACAAGGCGTGGTTGGTCACCAAGGGTTTCTCATAGGTGGTAGGCATTGACTACTTAGAGACCTTTGCACCCATTTCAAAGATGACTTCTATCTGACTCACCTTGGCTATTGCTATAGCACATGGTTGGGATGTACACTAGATGGATGTGAAGAGTGTCTTTCTTCACAGAGACCTAGAGAAGGAGATCTACATGGAGCAACCACCACGATTTGTTCAAGATTCTTCCTTAGTATGAAAACTTATAAAATATATATATCGCCTCAAATAGGCCCCTCGAGCTTGGTATGCCAAGATGGATTCTTTCCTTCTCACAACAGGTTTCACTAGGTGCCAGTCTAATCCCAATGTCTACTTACGGTAAGATGATTCGCTCTTGATTTTGGTTTTATATGTTGATGACCTTTTGATCATTGGGAGTTCTTCATCGGCTATTGTAGTAGTGAAGGCATCTCTCCAAGATAGATTTGAAATGATAGACTTGGGTTTGTTGCACTATTTCCTTGGCATTGAGATCTCACAGTCAAAATCAGGGATTTCTCTTACATAGCCTAAGTATGCTCTTGAATTATTGGCTTGGTTTCACATGGTTGATTGCAAGCCATCTCTAACTCCCTTTCTATCAGGAGTCAAGCTTGAGATTGATTGTTCTTCACCATTGGTTGATGCCACTCGGTATCGACAACTTGTTGGTAGTCTCATCTACTTGACTCACACCAGGCCTGACATATCATATACAGTGGGACTTGTCTCCATATTCATGCAGGAACCTCATGAGCTGCATTGGAAAGTATCTAAGAGGATATTGCATTACATACAGGGTTCACATAGATATGGGATTCATTACAGATTTGACATAGAGGTTGAATTGGTTGGATATATAGATTCAGATTGGGCTGGCAATTCATAGACTCACAAGTCCACTTCTGGTTGCAGTTTCTCTCTAGGTTTAGGTCCTATCAGTTGGTCTAGCAAGAAGCAAAATGCTATTGCTATATCATCCACAAAGGTAGAGTACAAGGGAGTTGTTAATGCAGCTACTGAGGCTATTTGGCTTCAAGGGATTCTTTCTGAGTTTGGCATTCCTATCAGGTAGCCCACCATCATTTATTGTGATAACCAGAGTATCATTCAAATTTGTAAGAATCTAATTCAGCACTAGTGGACCAAGTACATAGAGATTCACATGCATTTCATTTGAGAGCTTATTCATAGTCAGGTCATTGACTTGATATTTTGCCAATCTTTGGAGCAGGTTGCAGACATCTTCACCAAACCTTTCACCGAGACAAAGTTAATTCATCTATGAGATCTTCTTGGGGTGTAGTCTACATCTGCAGCAACATCATCTTCAGGGGGGGCCACTAGCCTCTTCTTTCTTTTATGTCTCTTTTGGGGGGGGGGGAGTTTTTTTTCCTATGGGTTTTCTCCTTTTCTCTATCTTATGGGAGATTGCATTTATACATGGGTACCTCATCAGGCCTAGTTGTCGGGACCCATTTTATATTTCCACACTACCCACCTAAGCTGCACTTATGGGGGGTATTAGTGTAAGTTTTTATTTTTCCCTAGTTTTTAATTAGGGAAATTGTATTTATTGTGCATACTTGGAGTTTTCATACATTTGTGGGATAGGATAGCTTATGTGGAGATGTGTATCAAAGATGTGTCATAGGTGTTATAAGAGTGTCATAAGTAACTCCCTTGATGAGAGTTACTTCTCTATTCTTAGCACCTTGTCGCCACCTTTCAAGGAGGAATTACATTCTATTCTTGGGGTGCCTTGGCCACCTTTTGTGGAGGTGTTATGTGCTCTCCTATATGTATTCTTCACTTTGGACATCTCATGTTAATCAGATTTTGGTTTTCTCCATTTTGTCTTGTGCAATTTATCTTCTTGTGTAATTTCAAATTGCTTTAGCATCTATGTGGTGTGCACTAGCTTCATCTCGTGTGATCACGTCTCCATTGCATTCGCATTATCCAGATTTTGGTAACAACTTCGATAGTTGTCTAAAGAGCCAGATGTGTCAAATCTAAAATATAAGGATTGTTCTAAAATAGCCTTCCCACATGATTTCATCCTATTCCAGATCCATAACTAAGTTAACATCAGATCAAGTTAATCAATTCACTTCTTTGTCATTTGTATATTTAACATAGTTTTACTTTCCATATTTTGACTATCTCATCATAATAAAGTTAGTGTATTCCTATATTTGAGTTTACATCTAATTAGTCTACTATAAATATTATTATCACCCTTGTGTGATTTCATTCTATATTCCCATTTAATAATATAGATAAAAAAAAATTATATCCATTTAAGGGTTAAAAATTTAGTGAACCCAATCTTTGAACATCAAAACCATAGGAAAATTTAAGATTGTCATAAAATATGTGCAATATGGATGCATCTGTTACCCAATTTGGATTCAAATATGTCATAGTATTTATGATTTATTACCTTACTTTCCTTTTCAAATATGTAATATCCCCAACCAATAGGGACTATAGAAAGACAAAAGCTCTGATACCACTGTAATATCCCCTGTTTCCCTTGAATTCTGAAACTGGATATTTTGAATTGCTTTTCTGTGTATTCTGATTTTTTTGATTTTTGCATGAATAAAGATACAATTTTGGAGATAAATTCAATTAGATAAATAAACAATAGTATAATCTCTTAACTGGAAAATCAATGATCTTATTATCCTTCTAGGCGATTATAATATTCAATCTTTGTCATGCATATAAAATATAGTCTTCAAAACTTGGTTTTTCCACAAACTGGAAATAAAACCTGAATCTGGAATGGCCCAGGTCACTGTGTGAAAACACAGTCACCGATGTCAGTTATATTGCCATCGTCAGTCGATATACTGTCAGCTTCGATCACTGTCGATCAGCTTCTCTACTGACATCAATATGAAGTCGGCCGATGTCGGTCACTGGGATGCCGATGTCAGTCTCTAGGTCCCCTGTAGCATTGTTCAGCCTGCAGCAGAATGGTACAGATCTGCATGAATCTGTATGAATTCTGTACAAGAGCAAATAGAATCTAGTGCAGCCTGAATGCTGAACACCTGATCTGAAGATCTCTATCTGTATAATTTTCTAAATCAAAAAATAATGAAAGAAATACCTGTAAACTTTTGTGATAACTTCTGTATGAAGTTATCTTTCAAATTGGCAATAGATCAGCTGATCTCTCACAACCTCTGAATTGCACACATTGAAGAGTGGGCGTTCTCCAATGCAACTAGAATACTGGAAACCCTTGGCTCCTTCTTCTAGAAAAAAACTTAGCAAAATTCTTCAATATCAATAATCATGGATAATTTTCATATGGCCTCTCTCCAATAAGAAACCCTTATATCTTCTAAAAAGTGTGCTTGCCCTAATTAGGGTTTCATAATGAAAATAAAAGCCTGAACAAATGCCAACTGGGAAAATTCTACTAGTTGAAGCCAAGCCAAGCTCCATCATGACCCTCTATCCATCCTATCAGCTTATGAAGGTTGTATAAGAGGTTAATCCTCAACTCTTAAGATGTCAACTAAAAAGGGGAAATGGCAATCCACCCCTCCTAAAATTACTTGCCCTCAAGCAATCGCTGAATGATAAACCAATCAATCCACCTAGATCCCAGATGTAGTCATGATCTCCACTGCTATCAATCAACATAAACTCCATGCCATGTCTATCAGAACTCTCATCCAATGGTGTCATATTGTCCCAAGTACCAAGATAAGGATTCCAACATCCAATCCATGAATGGAAATCAACTGAAAACTCAAGTAAACTCCTCCCCTAAATAATATCTAAATCTGGAATGTGAATGCTAGACATACTCGTATCATCATCAACATGTGACCTAACTGTAACAGAAAGCTGAGTCCCTACCACATGTGCTAACTCCTAAACTGAACTCTCCTCAAGACAAAGGTCAACCACATGTCTCTCCTATATTGGTGCCAATGTGCACTCGGTAGTGCACTCTCCCATATCGTGTGGTATGAGTCTCTCCATACGATGAAAAAACATATTTTTGATGTTGTTGCCCCATATTGCCTTAAGAATATGTGTCTTCCCACCAACATCAAAATGAACCTCCATGTCCTTGAGACAAAGAGTGAATTTCTCAAGGGAATGAAGCCACTTCATACCCAAGACTAAGTCTATATCCCCCATGTCCACCACGTAATAATCAGCCTTAAACTCATAGTTGTTCAAGCACAATGGGAGGTCTCTAATCATCCACTCACACCTAAGAGTGTGACCGTCAGCCACCTTAACTCTAATGCCCTCAAAATCCTTGGTAGTGAGTCCACGCTTCTCCACAAATCTAGCATCTATAAAATTATGTGGCTTCTGTATCAAGAAGGGTGATGACCCTCTGTCCTACCAAAACTCCATGAAGTCTAAATGAATCATCTAACTGAATGCTGGATAGGCATGCCTCTTGTATGTAAAGCTCTAAATCTGCCTCTGCCTTAGGCTCTAAAGCCTCTACCTCCTCAGAACTATCCTGCTATTCAAAATCCTCTGATTTTGAATCCTCATAAAAGCCCACATCACATGATTTGCCTTGCCCTTAGGCCTCAAAGGGAAATCGTGATTAGCATCATAGGGACCTTTGCAGTAGAAGCAAAGCTTCTTCCTATGTAGATCACTAAGAGCCTCTCGATCCAAAGGTGGTGCTACTAGATTTGCCTTTGAATCATTCTTAACACTTGATTTATCTATGTTAAAATCTGGTCTCTCTCTATTATCGTTGAAGCCCTTATTGTCCCTGGATGAAGAAGTACCTCCTTAGTTAGATTTACTAGATGGGGCTGCCATCTCCATACTTCGCACCTTCTTCATAGCTTCCTGTAATGAAGGAGGATTAAAGGATTTGATCCAACCTCTCAATGGTTCTGTCAATCCCTCCATGAAGAGAACTACCAATCTATGCTCTGAAATGTTTGGCACCATGACTGCCAATCGCTGAAAATCACTAATAAAGGACTCCAAGTTGCTTGTTTGTTTCAACTGTGCCTCTCAAAAGTAAACTTTAGGATCTTTCTTGTCAACCCTCTCAACCAACCTATCCATAAAGTCTTGATACTCTGTCACCTGGTTATGCTGAAGTGTTACCATACCATGGTACCACCAATCATGTGCTACTCCCTCCAAGTGCAAAGTGGCATATTTGATGGCCTTTATCTCTATCATTGGCCTTAATGCCAAGAATGTGTCAAGCTTATGAACCCAAGATTTCACTATCATATTTTTGCTCCCATCAAAAGTGGTCAAAGAAAGCTTGCTAGTAGCCTTCTTCAGCTCATTAAGCTGACCTCTAGACCTCCTATCCTATCTAACTGATCTATAGTGCTCTCTCCTCTGATTAAAAAAATGATCAAAGGACATCCTCTCCTGAACTTAAGGAGCTAATAAGTCCCACTCATCATTTACATCCATGAGGGCATCTGCAAATAGGGAATCACCTACCACCTCCTCTGTTGGTGCTTCTTTTGGTTCATCCCGTATAAATGTAGGCCATGTAGGTCTATCAATGGTCCTAAAATGGGTCAACTATGGTCTTTGATTAACAGTAGCACTCCTGTTATCTCTTGGTTCCCCATTCTATCTAGCAAGTGGGTTCATCTTCTCTACCATAGTAGTAAGTGCTTGTAGTGCCAGTGTCATCTGCTGTTGGCCTGTAACCATAACACGAAAGAACTCTCTGGTGTCTTGATCATCATTATGTCTATGGCCCCTAGGTGGGCTACCCTCATGTCTATCACTCATGGTGATCAGCTATTGCTTTAACACCTAGGTACCTTCAAGCAAGGTTCTACTGTGTGTGTTGTACCTGTGTGGTCCTAACTCTTGTGGCTACATAAGATCTTTAAACCCTCAAGATGGTAGGATTTACCTCTGATACCACTGTAATATCCCCAACCAATAGGGACTGTAGAAAGACAAAAGATCTGATACCACTGTAATATCCCTTGTTTCCCTTGAATTATGAAACTGGATATTTTGAATTGCTTTTCTGTGTATTCTTTTTTTTGTTTTTTTGCATGAATAAAGATATGATTTTGGAGATAAATTTAAATAGATAAATAAATAGTAGTATAACTTCTTAACTGGAAAATCAATGAGCTTATTATCCTTCTAGACAATTACAATATTCAATCTCTATCATGCATATAAAATAATATAAAAATATAGTCTTCAAAACTTGGTTTTTCTGCAAACTAGAAATAAAACCTGAATCTAGAATGGCTCGGGTCGCTATGTGAAAACACAGTCACCGACGTCAGTTATACTGCCATCATCGGTCTATATTATGCCAGAGTCGGTCACTATCAGTCACTTCTTTGCTTACGTCGGTATGAAGTCAGTTGATGTCAGTCACTGGGATGCTGATGTCGGTCTTTGAGTCCCTTGCGGCGTTGTTCGGCCTGTTGTAGAATGGTATGGATTTGCATAGATCTGTACGGATTCTATACAGGAGCAAATAGAATCTAGTGTGGCATGAATGCTGAACACCTAATCTAAAGATCTCTATCTGTATAATTTTCTAAATCAAAAACTAATGAAAGAAATACCTGTAAACCTCTGTGATAACTTCTATATGAAGTTATCTCTCAATTTGGCAATAGATCAGCTGATATCTCATAGCTTCTGAATCACACTCAATGAAGAGTGGAATTTCTCCAATGCAAATGGAATCTTGGAAACCCTTGGCTCCTTCTTCTAAGAAAAACCCTTAGCAAAATTCTTCAATATCAATAATCATAATCTCATAATCATATGGCCTCTCTCCAATAAGAAACCCTTATATCTTGTAAAAAGTGTGTTTTCCCTAATTAGGGTTTCATAATTAAAATATGCTTAAAATAATTAATATTTAATTAAATCAATCAAATATTAATATCTCCCTCAATATATGTCTGATCCTCAAACCGACTAAAGTTGGTGAATCAAGGAGTAATTCTACACATGACCATACCAAAATAAGGGTGCTCCGCTGCATGTCAGAAGTCCCTAAATAATAGGAGCTTAAGAAAACATGTCCAAAAAAGCCTGAACGAATGCCAACTGGGAAAATTCTACTAGTCGAAGCCAAGCCAAGCTCCATCATGACCCTCTATCCATCCTATCAGCCTACGAAGGTCGTATAATAGGCTAATCCTCAACTCTGAAGATGTCAACTGAAAAGGGGACATGACAAAATATTGCAAGCAAACCCATGCCAATAATGAGAGGGTTTTAAATCAAATAGAATAATTAATCTCTTTCCATAATTCATTTTGTAATGATATAGGGTTGATTCTAGATGCCAACATGCATGTTCTCAACCACTTTTCTTACGTATATCCTATTCAAATGATAGCAACCATCCCACACCCATTATATTCACACGACTTATATTAGATGTAACAATCCATGTTGTTACTATTCAAAGTGGTAAGGGTTCCCAACCCATCCCGCCACATGTTAATATACAATAGGTGCCACCTAAACCAAGGCTTATAATAAAATCAAAAGGATATGACATTATTTACCAATTGAGATATACACATGTAAAAAAATTCAATCCTTAAACTCCTAAATCAATTTAATGTTTATAATGATATCTTATATGAGGAATTGCTTTAGACACAAGTTTTGAGTCATATTGAGCCTTCTTATTTTGTGAATATTATAAAATATATCAAGAATAATAACAAGAATTACCATCCAAATATATGGTTGACTAAAATTTGCCTTTGTTCATACAAGTGACAATTTAAAGTAAAGGTATCAAAAAGGTGCTCATTGATATTAGATGAAGTATAAAAAATTGTAGGATATAATTCTTAACCACCATGGGTATTAACACATAGTCCTCGATTTGGTTAAATTACATTGGCTATGACCTAGGACCAAAAATGATTTCAACCACTTTTTAGATCATGTCTCAATCCTTACATTATAATTTACATTTAGGTATACCTTGGATACATTTAATTGAAGCTATCACATCTAAAATTAATTGATGTGTGAAATTAATACATGAGTGTAACTTATTATCTCTACCTACCAAAGAAGAACCTTTTAAATTTTGTGAAATGATACATTCTAAAACTGAAGGCATCCCTACAATGCTATAACTTGAACAATCCATTCCTATTGAACATATACATACATATGAAATATATGAGTCAATTAAAATGTATCCTTTATATTAAAATACCAAAAAGGAATTAAGATCTAATTTACAAATAGATATGCATAAGGAGAAATAACCATTAATAAAAGATCCACAAAAACTAATAGAATCCCCAACATTTGAGCTTCCTTTGTTAGTCAATATGAATAAAAATGAATGCCATGTTTTGGATTATTATGAAAATGATGATGATGCATCCTATTATATGATAGGTTAAAAAAATTGAATCTTAAACTTTGACTCACTCGATCACTAGTGACATAAATTATTTGAACCTATGGGTCCTAACACATAAGTTAAATCCACTTGTAGAAAATAGAATTGAACATAGATAAGGGAAAATCAAAAATAGAAGATGAACATGCCACTTTTTGTTACTCAATACACCCCTATTGGATAAAAAAATTTAGTTAACCTTACAAGGGATAAATGAAAATTCGTCATGTGAATAATGTGGAGTATTCTCAAAAGGATTGACAATAAATTTTATATATCATGACACAAGTTATTTCCTTTCCTCATGAAGAAAAATTAATACATGTTCTAAATGATAGCATTACCTCTTCGACTACACATGTATAGTGTGAGGAGAAACATGTTATATAACTTTTAAACCTATATAATCATGATGAAAATAATTTAAAATATCTAAGTTAAGGTTGTAAGGTTCATAGTGGAGATATATCTATGACCATCCTTTGTATGGCATCATAGGATGATCTTTCCTCTTAAAAAATACCAAAAACATAAAAAAACATAGAAAATTAAAAAAATACTTTTAGAAATTACATGTTATATTGGATCCTTGGAATCCATGTTTTACTTCTATATTTATGGATGACATACTCGGTTACTCCTATTTACACATATGTGTGACACTACTATTTGAGTCAGATATAGGCATACACATATAAATGATACATTCCTATTTTAGATTTTGGGAATTTTTTCTATTCATGTCATATATACATTTGGGGCATTCTCTTGTTTGATATTGATACACACACGTTATATGATTCGATGGTCATTCGACATTATCTTGTTTGAGATCATATAGTTATTTACATAGGGATATTATCCATGATTATATCTTACACATGTTACTTAATATGTTTAGCACTTGACATAATTTTATTAATACCTTGGATCCATGCACCACTATGACATATTTATTCTATCTAATTATGCTTTACTTTATCCACTTACTTGAGTGTCATGTATTCCTTTTTCAATAATTTGAATATACTCCTTTACTTGTGGCCTTCATGCCTATGTATGCTTTCATTGACATTTACATGTCTCATTATTTTTTGTATGGACATTTGAATATGTCATTATTACCTTTACATACTTTTGAAAAAGTCATGCCCCTTTGATTATGCAGCATTTTAGCATGCCCCTTATTTGTGGTCTCCTTGGACCATTGCCTCTTGACTTATTTTTGAGTGCTCTTGTGTGTATGTTTGTTTTCTTATTGATCTTATGATTTTACTATATATACCTTTCCATGATCCTTACACATTATTTACATGAAATTTAATGTTATATATACCTATACATATACATGTTACATGGTTACATTCACATATTATATAGTTATCTTATCTTTTTGAGGTGGGGTAACTATCAGTTCCTATCTTTACGTTGCCTCAAAGGGGGGCACATTAATGGGAGAATGTCATTAATAAATGTTATCCACACTTGGAATAGTTTACATATTATAGTGGAGGAATTATTTTGAAGCATCTTATACACATTTATTTAATATGGTAATTATATCAATTTCTAAATTACATTAGGGGCATGCTTTTGAAGCATGCTCTCCACAGTCATTCAGTATGTGGTACTTATATCAATTTTGAGATTCAATGGGGGGATGTCATAAGGGCATGTCTTCAACATATTCATATTTATCAGATTTATTGGGGGCATGTCTTATGGGCATGGACTCCACATATTCACAGTTCTAAGATTCAATGGTGGCATGCTTTGGAAGTATGTTCTCTACACCTGTTCAATATTCATCATCTTTAATTTATAGTTTGGACATGTTTTAGAAACATATCTTCCAAAATAGTACTTTAATAAATTTTAATATTAATAAATGACATAATCCAAACTTAAACAATTATCTGAATTGGTAAAATCACATAATTATATGATTTAGATTCATAGTTATGGCACAATTCTATACATTGGTACCACTATTATACACAATTTCAGCATGAGATGGATCTAATGTGTATATTTTATGAAACATGTGTCTAATATTTTAAAATGAAAATCAATTTAAAATTCTAAAACTCATTTATAGACTATTACCATGTCACAAACATTTTCATATTAATACCCCACAAACGTTTACGAACTTTAGTGAGCCAATCTAGTACAATAGTTGGTTCACTTTTTGGTATGGTTGAGATGATCAAATCACTCAATATTATCAAATTTTTAGGGTGGAATTGATCATCTAGCCTCACCAAGTAATAAGTATCATTAGGTTTCATAGTTGATTTTGTTCACATGTTGTTGTCATTGATGTCAAAAGGGTACATCATGTAAAGGCATAATGGTCATTGACGTCAAAGGTCTATTTGGATAAGGTGAATTAATAAGAGTATTTTCATTGAACAAAATATATAATTTTAAGGCAATTAATTTATGATGGTTACATTAAAGTTAAGGTTGATTTCAAGGATGATCTCAAAGTTGTTCAGATGCATGGAAGAGAGATGTCAAGTCATATGAAGCTTGGTCATGTGATTTTAGGTCTGTATGAGGATATGGAAGATTATTATAATCAAGAGGAGAGTATTGTAGTGATATGAGTTTATTTTGACATCTTATGTATCCTTTTTTGATGTTTTGTTGAGGTCATGACATGGAAGGAACAAGTCAATGTGTCAAGTGCATTGGAAACTTGAACCTAGTCATGACATGGTGAAGGTATGAGTTGATGGCATGATGTGGCGAGTGAACTTGGGCATGTAATATATTCTATGGAATTTTTTTATAATGTGATTAATGTGCATAATCATCCATGATAGTCTCAAGGTGAGCCTATAGGGATAGGACCTTTAGACCAAGTCTACACCTAAACCACTATTAAATCCTACTTTTCCTAATGAGGCATGGGGATCATATTTCAAGGTAAATGTGTAAAGGAGAGCATGGATATAGGTAATTAAAAAAAATAAGGATTTATTTTGATTTATGAGGTCATTTTTTGTATTAAATTGCATGAAAAGTGGTTCTGAGGTCTCTCAAGTGCATAGAATGAAGGTATGCAAACCCGAGAAACACTTTCAGACATTCATTGGCATGTGTAAAATTTTCATGGGACCATAAGATATTAATTAAATATGGGGAAGGGTCATAGATAATATATATATATATATATATATATATATATATATATATATATATATATATATATATATATATATGAATTTGTTTTATATTTAAGGGGCGTTCCTTTATGAACAATTATTAACATTAAAACCTGTATTAAACCTTCCTAAAACACTAATAAGGACCTAATATAGAAGATGATGCTAAAATAAAATCATAATGGATTTAAATGAATGTGAAACATATTAAATACTTTATTTTAATCTCTCAATAACCTCCAAGTGGTATTGAGTTTTCATGTGAGTGAGAAGACCCTATACAAAAGGGCTTATTTGTGAAGAATTTGTTATTGTAGTCAAAAGTTGACTTGGTTAAAATAGCTAAATTAATGGAATAAGAATATATAGACTCATGATATATATAATTTACACTCTTATAATTTCTAAAACCAATCTTCCAAATTACCCAGTCATAGATACACCTAATTGTGTAAATAGTGTAAAACCTAGGTAGTAGTGAGAAGATGAATTGGAGTGTTTTTTCATGATAAAATGATGAAACCAAGTGCATGGAGATGTTTTTAAGTAATTTTAAATCATTTATATCCTTGAAATATTTTTTGTAGGTCAATTAATATGGTGAAAATTTGTTCACAAAATGACCTTTGTGGTTCGGTTTCGTCTATGAGATATAAAGTCATGAGATTGGTCTGAAAAACCAATATTTTGATATTAGACCATATGATATTTATATTTAATTATGGTATAGTTATATAATAGGACTACATAAATGTATCATTATTCATTTCAAGTGTCTATATAGGTGTTGGAGGTTTGAGTTACCATGACTGGTCTTTTATGTAAACTGACAGTTTTGATTGAATAAGTTGTAGAGATATTCTTGAGCCCTTATCTCCTAAGTGAAAGTGTATAATGAATTTATTAATGAACACGAGGTAATTTAGAATAATTTTATTTATTTTTTAAAAGAAAATTATTGGATTACTTTTTTTTAGCTTCATTACTGAAAGGCAAACTTTTTGGTGTACACAGGCCTAGTAGGACCGAGTACTATTGAGGGGTCTCATGAAGTGGTTTGACCTATAAGGAGTTATATATCTTAGAGGATGTTGTATTATTTATATTTTATTTATTTTTTAAATTATATTAATGTCTATTTATTTTTAGAATGGTCCAAATGATCATTTTAAAACATTATTAGACAAATCTAATGTAATTAGGTCTCCATGAGACCTAAAAGTAAAATGAGGCCTAATTGAGTTATCAAAGACCACAAGGGAATAAAAGATAATTTTAATAATTTTTTTGATATTTCATAAGACCTATTATATATCTTAACTAATATTTTAAGGGTGTGTATCAAACCAAGCGGTATATGAACAAGAGATGAGTATATATACATTTTAGGCCTATTTGAGGAAGCTAAGTGCAAGCGAATGGATTGATAAACAAATAATCCAAATGAAGTTTGGAAACATGTTTTAAACACTCAATAGAGATATTATAATAATTTAATAATGATAATATATGTTTTATATATTTTAAGATCAAGTTCATATGACTTATTTAGTCTTGATGAGGGCTAGTTGAGCAAAGATGCATAAAGGTAGTTTTGAGAGAGACCAAGTGGAATAGAGTTAAAGGAGTGATCATTTTATATTCAGAGGATATAATAATTTCATCATACATGTGTTCCTAATGTATTAAATTGGATATATCATATAGAGATTTGAGTGTAATATTAGAAGGAAGAAGTTTGATTGGCTATGTTGGTGCTTGGTTAAAGAGGGAGTTGAAGCTTCCTTTCATATTGGTGCTTAAAAAATTGGTCATGGTTGAGTTGGTGCCTGATAAATAACTATTTAGATCCACCATGAATATTATTAATTACATAAGTTTCTTTTTAATGAGTTGGTGCTTAGTCATAGGGGGTTGTAGCCTCATAGCAAGTGGGTGCTTGCTAAAGTGAAGTGGGTGCTTGATAAATTTAGGGTTGGTTCTCCATGTTGGGTTGATAATAAAATGAATTTGATAAATTATCTTATAGTATATTTTTCTTATCTTTTTTAAAGTGGGTTTTATTACCCATGAGGTTTTCCCATATATGTGATGTGTTATCTTATTTCATACTCATGTGATTGGTTCTTAATGAATTGTTAGATCACTATGTTGCTTTCATAGTTCATAGATGAGTGGATATAACTAGTTGAAAGTCTTTTAAGACTGATTCACCCCCATCTTATTCATTATGCTTATAATAATTGGTATCAAATCTTAGTCTTTTGAAGTAGACATAATATCTTGAAGGATATCCTAAAAATCACAAGATGTCTAGTGTTCAAGATGAATAAGACAACATTTATGATGAAGAATTCTATTATGATAGTGAACAAGGGGAAACTAAATTAGACCTTGAAGCTAATCTCATAAGTTCCCTAGATGATTTGAATCATCAAAACAAGAGGAAGCATGAGTTGGGATCTATGGTCAAGGATCTCAGGAATCGATTAGATGTCAATAAAAAGTTTAGATCAAAAGAAGTTGAGTATGATCAGTTGAAGATAGACCTAAATTCCTTGAAAGTTGAGTATGATCAACTATTAGATCAAATGAACAAGTTTGATAAAGAATAAGTCAAAAGTACCAACATGAAATTCAACATGAAGAGACAAATCAGTTAGCCCAGTGTAATGAGGTATTCTAATTCTTATAATGGTTATTTTTTTAACTTATCATATCTTTGGTAATAAAACAAGTGATTATAGAATGGTCTCAAAGGATGAGTTATCATGGGACCATGGGAAAAGGAGTGATCATTCAAGAGGCAAGTATATAAATGTTGTTTGTTATAGTTGTCATAATATGGGACACATTACAAGATTATGTCGTAATGGATTTATAAGGACATAAAGACTTAAAAAGATATATTAATCTCATAGAGTACATGATAAGGGTCATGCATTGGTATAGAATCTAAAGAAATCCAAGACTGATCATATTTATCTCAAGAGTCAAGATGGATTATTTGCTAAGGAGTAAAAGACTAAAGGAGAGGAATGTATGCTAGCTCATACTACCTTTTACTTTCAATATGAAGGCATGAAATGGTATATAGATAGTGGTTTATAAATTCACATGACAGGAGATAAAAACAAGTTCATCTCACTGAAGAATAATGATGTAGGAATAGTGAGATTTGCAGACAACACAACTATCAATATAGTTGGAAAGGGTATCATGTGTTCGGAAAATGGGAAGAATAATATAGAGAATGTGTTATATGAATAAGGTTTAAAACATAACTTGATTATTGTAAGTAAAGTGTGAAACCAAGGACACACACTAAGATTTCATGATAAAGGATGTGATATATGTAGAGCCAAATCAGGAAGGCTAATTGTCAATGCAAAGAGGACTGAGAATAATCTATATTTATTAAATAAGATCAAGAAGGAGAGATTATTTATGAGTAATATGGATGAAATCTGGCTATGTAACATAAGGTTAGGTCACCTAAAATTTGATAATCTGATCAAGATAAGCACTAATAAGTCTGTGAATAACATGCCTAAGACCACCAAACCTACAAACATACTTTGAAATGCATGTCAACATGATAAGTAGACTAGAATAAGGTCCAAGTCTAAGGAGTAATCTACTACAATATCTTTAGAGTTAATACACATAAATCTTTGTGGGCTTACAAGAATTCAAAGCATTCATGGAGATAGCTACTTCATGTTATTGATAAATGGCTAGACAAGTATGACTTGGGTAACATTCTTGAAAGAAAACCTAGAAGCTATTAATAATTTCAAGGCATTTAAGGATCTTGTTGAGAATGAGAAGAATGGGAAGATCAAGTGTCTAATATCTAAAAGAAGAGGAGATTTTTGGTCCAGTGAGTTCGATTAATTCTATGAAGTCCATGAAATAAGGAGATAGTTCTCAGCATCTAGGACACCTCAACAAAATGGAGTAGTGAAAATAAAAAACAAGATAATTAAAGATATGGAAATAGCTATGTTAAATGAGTCTAGATTATCTGATGGATACTGAAGATAGGTAGTGAGTAATGTAGTCTACATTTTGAATAGAGGACAAATAAGAACCAATGGAAATAAGACTTCTTATGAACTTTGGAAAAGAAGACATGCTAATGTGGAACACTTTAGAGTGTTTGCTTGAAAATGTTTCATCAAAATATATGAGGAAGACTTGGGTAACTTTGATTCTACATCTGATGAAGGAATATTCTTGGGATACTCATCAGTAAGCTCAGCTTATAGATGTTATAACAAGAGGTTGCAGAAGATATTAGAAAGCACCAATGTGAACATTAATGAGAAGGAAATCACACTAATGGTCAAAGGATATATTAGAGAATTTGGAATTCAAGAATGAAGAGGAAATAATAGAGATTGATGTGTAATAAGAATAAGTTGAGGAAAGATAAGACTCAAAAGGCCCCTCAAGTCTTATTTAAAGAGATAATCTTGAATCATACATCATTAGCAATAAGGATGTAATTATGAAAACAAGGAGAAGAATGGTAATTAACCAAAATCAAGATAATTTTTCTCTATTTTCTAAGATTGAACCTAAGAACCTTGTAGAATCAAGTAAAGACAAGTTTTGGATAGGTTATATAAATGAGGAGTTAGACCAAATAGAGAAGAATAAGACTTGGGAACTACTTCCTAGGCCTAAAGATAGAATGTCATTAGCATAAAATGGGTGTTTATAAAAAATTAATGAATATGGAGAAGTCATTAAGAACAATACTAGATTGGTATGCAAGTGATATGCATAAGTTTAAGGGGTAGACTTTGAGGAGACATTTGCACCATTATCAATATTGGAGGCAATCATATTATTTCTAGGATTTTTAGGATTAAAAGGGTTTAAGGTGTACAATATGGATTTTAAATTTGAATTTTTGAATGTAAACTTGGAATAATAAGTTTACATAGAGAAACTTGAGGTTTTATCATTATCAAGTAATAAAGACTATGTTTGTAGATTGAAAAAGTCTCTTTATGGTCTAAAGTAAGCTCTTATAGCTTGTTATGATAGATTGGATAGGTATCTATTGGAAAAAGGATTCAAAAGAAGAGTTGAAGATAGTAATTTGTACATAAAGACATAAGATTACCATAAATTGATTGTAGTTATCTATGTGGATGACATCATCTTTGGTGGAAGCAATGATAACATGACTAAGGCCTTTATAGAGGTGATGAAGAAGGAGGTTGAGATTTCCATTTTGGGAGAACTATCACTATTTCTTGGTTTGAAAATCATTCAATATGAAAAAGGTATATTCATTTCACAAGCCAAGTATAGAATACAGATGTTTAAGAAGTTTGAGAGTGAAAATTACAAGGTAGATAGTATACCTATGATCACAGATATAAGTTGAATAAGGAATATGAGTCTCTAAAGGTCAACTAGACATCATATAGGTTAATGATTGGAAACTTGTTATATATTTATGCCTCTAGACCTGACTTCATGTAAGAAATAGGTATTATAATAAGGTTTCAATAAAATCCAAAGGAAAATCATCTGCAAGAAGTCAAAAGGATACTTATGTATCTCAAGGGGACTATGGAGTTTAGATTGTGGTATCCAAAAAGCAAGGAGTTCAATTTGATAACCTACATAGATGAAGAATATGTAGGGAGTCTAAATGATAGGAAGAGTACTATTGGAGGGTATTTCTTCTTATGTGAGTGCCTAGTTTCATGGATAAATAAGAATCAACCATCTATGGCATTATCTACTTGTGACATTAAATACATTGCAACAACTTCCTATTACACTCAGATCCTATGGATGAGACAGACCATAAGACACTATAAGGTAGAGTATATGGTCCTATCCCTATCTATTATGATAATACAAGTGATATAAACATCTTATAAAACCATGTTATGACTGAAGGACTAAGCGCATTCCCATCAAATATCATTTTTTGAGAGAGTAGGCAAGTGAACAAACAATTAGACTTGAATATGTTTCTATAAAGGATTAAATTTTATACATTAATACCAATCCACTTTCAAAGGCAAATTTTGAACATATAAGATAGTAATTGGGTGTAATTATTACCCCTAGTAGTCATTAAGGAATCCAAGTGCTTAAGGGGATATAATCAGTTGGTTCATTAGCTCTAAAAGTAGGTGAGTAGTGATAAGAAAGTATACATGGAGATAGGGGGAGATTTGTAGCCTTTTGTTGTGAAGTATCAAGATATTGATAATAATATTGGTATCCTAAGGTCAATTCAAGTGTTTTATAAGTTATCTACAACAACAGGTATGATCCTAAGGTGAGTTTTTATCAACATTTTCATTGTGTTGTTTATTAAAATTTAGGTCCAAGGATTAGATGGCAGACTATGGAAGACCCTTTATCATAAATTTCAAAAGTGGGAGAATGAGTAGATGATAATATTACCATTTTAAATTGATATAATATTTTTGTGTGTTTGCCATAAATGTGTTTTCCATCAATGACAAAGGGGTAGTTTGTTCGCATTTTGTTGTTGTCATTGATGTCAAAAGGGTGCATCATGTAAAGGCATAATGGTTATTGATGTCAAAGGTATATTTGGAAAAGGTGCATTAATGAGAGTGTTTTAATTTAAGGTAACTAATGTATTATGGTTACATCAAAGTCAAGGTTTATGTTGAAGGTGTTTAGGTGCATAAAAGAGAGATGTCAAGTAATATGAAGCTTGGTCATGTGATTTTAGGTCTATATGAGGTTGTGGAAGATTGTTTTAATTAGGAAAATATTAGTGAAATTATATAATTTTATTGTGGCATATTATGTCTACTTATTTTATGTTTTGTGAGGTCATGACATGGAAGGAACAAGTCAAGGTATCATATCCATTATAATCTTAAGCTTAGTCATGGCCTGGTGAAGGTATGAGTTAGTAGCATGATGTGGTGAGTGAAATTAGGAATTTAATATATTGTATGAAATTATTTGAGCATGTGATTAAGGTGTAGAAACATCCATGAGAGTCTCAGGGTGAGCCTATAATGATAGGACCTTGAGACCAAGTTTGTACCTAGACCACTCTTAAACCCTACCTAGCCTAATGAGGCATGAGAATCAGATTTCAAGGTGAATGTTTGAAGCAGATCATGAATATAGGTAAGTAATGTTTTTTTAAGGATTTATAATGAAGTATGAGGTCATCGTTTGTATTAAATTTCATGAGAATTTGTTTTGGGGTATCTTGAGTACATAAAATGAAGGTATGGAAAATCAAGAACTTCCACACATTCATTGTCATGTGTAACCTTTTTCGGGGAAACTAATATATTAATTATATATGGGGATGGGTCATAAATAATATTTATAGGTTTTTATTTTGGATTTAAGGGGAAGTCCTTTATGAAAAATTATTAACACTAAAACCTATGTTAAACCTTCCTAAAACACTAATAAGGACCTAATGTATAAGATGATGATAAAATAAGATTAGAATGGATTGAAATGATCATAAAAAGTATTATATATTATATTTTACTCTCTCAATAACATCCAAGTGGTATTTAGTTTTCAAGTGACTAAGAAGACCCTATTGAAAAGGGCTTATTTGTGAAGAATTTGTTGTAGCAGTCAAAAGTTGACTTGGTCAAAGTAACTAAATTGATATAATAATAATATAGAGACTCATAATACATTATTATTAAGGTTTATATATTATTAAACCCTTATAATTTTATAAACTAGTTGACCAAGTTAATTAGTCACAAACAGACTTAATGGTGTAAACAGTGCAAAACCTAGGCAACAGTGAGAAGATGAATTGGAGTGTGTTTTCAAGATAGAATGATGAAACCATGTGAATGGATATGTTGATAAGTAATTTTAATTCATGTTTATTATTTTAACAATTTTTTTAGGTTAGTGAATATGGTTTAAAGTTTATCACAAAATGACCTGTTTGGTTCAGTTTGGTTTGTGAGATATAAAGTCATGAGATTGGTCTGAAAGACCAAAATTTTACTATTAGATCTATGATATTTATATATTAAGATGGTATATGGATATAATATAACCATATAAATTCATCAATATTCATTTAAAGTGTCTATACATTCATTGGAGGTCTGTGTCACCATGATTGGTCTTTTAGGTGAATCGGCAGTTTTGAGTAAGTTACAGAAATGTTCTTGAGTCCTTATATCCTAAGTAAAAGTGTCTAATGTATTTGGTAATGACCTTAAGGTAATATGTGTGTTTGTGTGTGTGTGTGTGTGTGTAATTTTTTTTATCATTTTTGAGTGGATTAAGTTTGTTTGAGATTGATTATTGAAAGGCAAACATTTTGGTGTATATAGACCTAATAGGATTGAGTATTATTGAGGGGTCTCATGAAGTGGTTTGAACGAAAAGTAGTTATAAAGATTATAATATGTTTGATAAGGTACATTTGAGTTATTTTTTAAAGTATATTGATGTCTATGGAGATGTAAAATGTTCCAAGGGATCAATTTTACATGTTACTAGACAAGCCTAATGTAATTAGGTCTCCATGAGACCTAAAAGTGAAATGAGGCCCAATTGAGTTATAAAAGACCACAAGGGACACAAAGTTCATTTGAAAAAAAATTATGAGATGTAATAATACCTATTATATGTTTTACATAAGATTTTAATGGTTTTTTGTTGACCAAGTGGTATATGAACAAGAGATGAGTATAAATACAAGGTTTTTTAGGCCTATTTAAGGAAGCTAAGTACAAGCGAATATATTGATAAATATATACGCCTAAGGATTTTGATAAACATGTTGTAAAAACTTAAGAGATAGAATTTAATGATGATCATATACATGTAATTTAGTTGAATTCAAGGTCATATGACCTACTTAGTCATGATAAGGGTTAGTTGAGCGAAAAAACCTAAAGGCAATTTTGAGAGAGATAAAGTGGAATAGAGTTGAAGGAGTGTGTATACACATAATATTTTAAACCTTTTATGAATTAATAATTCTCTTTATATTTAAATAACCCATTGATTCTCAATCTCTCTAAGTTCATGTTGTAAGGGGTGCACTGGGAAAGGGTTGAGTAGACCATTAGTGCTTCACAATATTATTGTCCCTTTTTCCACTTGCTATATACATAATTGTCTCCTAAAACCCATTCCCCTAAGCTTTTCCTCTTATTTTGACCCTCTTCTAGTATTTTACCACCTTAATTATCCCTTTTCCTAATCTAAACCCCTTTTTAATAGTTTACATGACTATTTCAACCATATCGACCTTGTTAGGGTTATTGCATATTTTTGATTGAATAGAGGCTTTAAAACCCTCCCTAGTGATATTATTGTGGTAGGAAATCCCCTAGCTAGGTCTAGTGGATACATATTGGTCATGACCCTAATTATCTAATGTATCCCCAATTAGATGTGTAAGTAGGATCTATCTTCTCTGAGATAAGTTTAATTTTTAGATATGCTACATTTCCCATTACATATATTATGGTGATCCTAACGTGAATCTAACCCTTTCAATTTTTCTTTCATGATTTTTATTTTTATTAGTTTATTATTTTTCTATATTTTTGATACTAAGTAAACCAGGCTAGTATATTTATAACTTTTGTGCATAGATTTAACACACATTCACATAAAAATGAATATATTATTTATATGTATGTCTTCATCAGATATAGGTTACTAGATAAAGCATTTCAACACAGTACTCTTATTTAGTTCTAGATAATAAACTATGTCGAATAGGTTGACTTAGTCTCATAATTAGCACCCAGAATAGAAAACTATGTTGAAGAGGTTAACTTAGTCTTACAATCAACATCTAGATAATAAACTAAGTCAACCAGGTCAACTTAATCATCTTAATAGGCTTTATCAAATAGGGTTTCACATAACTAGTTTGACCTAGTTGACCTAGTTGGCATAACTTACAAACAACATTCAAGGAACTTCAACAAAAAATTTATAATCCTGAGCATCTTCTAACCCACCAATGTTCCTTTCTTTCTCTCTCTTTTAATTTAGTACTTCATTATATTTATGTGTTTTGAAAGTTTTTAATCTTCGAAATTGTAATACTATATCAAACTAAGTTAACCTGGTCAACTTAGTTTTGTAGCCTATCTTATGTCTATAAGACTAAGTCAGCCTGATCGACATAGTTCTTAAGGACTATTTATTCTACAGAATAGTAGTGACCATATGAACTCTATTATATAATGTTTGCATAAAGTGTTATCTAATCCAACTATGTACCATTATTAATTTAATATTTAATAAATATATGCTATTAATTAATCCACACTTTCATTTTGAGTGGTTTGCATGCTTATAATAGCTTACATAGTCTAATTATGTGGTTTTTCAAATTGTCTATTACTTTCACTATTTTCTCTTTTTGAACACACTAAAAATTACAAAATATTCAAAACACAATTAACATTTGTCTTCCCAAGGCCTACCTACTTGGATTTCATCACCAAGGTGGAAGTCTATTTTGTTTTTTAGCCATGTATAAACATGTGGCTAATTCTATATGTTGCCAAAGCACCTGATACCCTTATCATTATGATATTATGAAATGATGGGGTAGGCCGTAATTCCAATCCATTACCATTTCTAACATAGATCCCTTCCAGCCTAAACATCCTAAAACCATCTATAGATTGCTTTCTAGTTTCCTATTTTTATCCAACTTCCCTATCACACATAGAATAACACTTTATAGAAATCTAACAACACTTAGGCTACCACTTAGTTAGCATTTACTTTTTATTTTTTTACTTTCTCTTTACTTATTCTATGTTGTATTATGAAAAATTGCATTGGCCAGCATTAATGCAAGGTTTTGTTTTTTGTGCCCTAATTAGATCATTCTCATTAATCCAATTATTTGTGTGTTTATTTCCATTTATTTATTTAAATTACATTGTAAAATATTTCCCTATTTTTAACACACTATCATTTTATTTGAAATTACCTCTTATAGACTATCTTTTTCCCTAACTATAGTACTAAGTCAACTTGGTCGACCCAGTACTCCTTTTTGCTAATTAGGTTATAGTACTAAATCAACCTAGTCAACTTTATATCCTTATCAGAATATCATTTCTCTATATATTAGTATTAAGTCAACATGGTTGACTCTGTGCTCTTCTTCCTCATGTTTATAATGCTTAGTCAACCTAGTCAACTTTGTACTCTTATTTGTCTTTTATATCTCTTTTATTTTTACATCAGATTTGTCTTCCTTAATATCTCTCCTTCATCATGAACTTCCTATTTGAAGATAAAAATGAGTTTAATTCAATATATATGATGATTCTTACCAACCCCAATATGTTCTCCCATAATTAGCTTGTGGTTCCTACCCTAGTTGAAAGTAATGTGCATGTAACCACTCATACTACAAACTATAAGATGACTCCTCATTCCTCTTCACTTCATAATCCTCTCTTCTCATTTGAAGATCAACCTAGATTAGAGTATACACCACAAATTATCTTCTTTATCAATGAGTTTCCTCAAGATCAAGGAAAATATCCTTATATTATTTAACATCTCATGTTAAGTGGTCAAGTCAAGGATCCCCATTCACCTTCTCCCATACTCTCATATAAATTTGGGGACACTAGATTCTTTGATTCTGAATTCCTTCCCTCTATTTTCACCCCTTCTCATACCATGACATCTTCCTCTTTGATTTCCTCCACCTCTATGCCTAGTATCTCTACTAACATGGTAGGTTATACATTTAGTGGGCCTCTTTTTAGACCCACCTTTCTCAATTCCTCCACTAAATCATCATTTGCTAACCATGGTAATCATGCCTCTAATGCCACTTATTCTCATCATTCTAATATTACATCTTTTTCCACACAATAAAAATATTCCACTAGCTCCTCACTTACTAACAATTCTTCTCAAGCTACTACTAATACTCATAGTGGTACCCAAGCCATGACTACTAATTCCAATGCTTTGAAAAATCCCACTAATACCACTCAACCCCATCAAATTATATTAAAAAATCTTAATCAAATGAATGCTTTACAAGCTAAGAATGAAAATCAAATGATGAAAATGCAAAATTATCTTATCCATCTCCAAACTCACCCTCAATAGATTCCATGGGGCATGCATAACAAAAATGTTCCCCCACATCCCCTTCAGAACTCCCATGGAAATCTTATCCCTCAACCTCCCCTTCTTAACAAAACAATCAAACATCCTCAAAATGAGCATCTTACATCTCAAATTTCCAATATTGATATATGAGGTATTTCCCCTACCATTACCTACAATGGGTGGTCAACCTATCCTACTCTTCACTTTAAAATATTTGGAAATCTATATAAAGACAGGGTCAAGTTAAATACCTTTGATGCTACCAATTTATTATCAAATACTCTCACATGTGATGATTTATATTGGTATAACCAACTCAAATCTCATTCCATCACTATTTTTGAAGATTTAGTCAATGGTCTAGTCCAAAAGTTCCAAAATAGTGATCTCTTTGAGAATACATTGGCCCATTTTATCAATTGTAAGAAACTTGAGACCAAAACTACACAATATTTTATCAAATTATGGAGCACTTTATTTTAAAAAATTTATCATAATATGGTAGATGACAACCTCTTTCATCTATTTACTAACTCTTTTTCCAAGTTTCAATATCAAGTCTAGACTCTCCATGTATTTTTAAAGAGGCCATTGACCAAGCCAAGCATTAAGATTTCCTTATGGATAAATTCAATCCATCCCATCCTTATATGGGTACTTGCATGATAATCAAGAATAAGAGTCAGCATGCTAAAAATTATGGTGTCACCTAATTTTACGATACCATTCATACTATTCAAGTTATTGTTCCTAACCAGACTTCTAAACAAGCTTCTCCTCCTAACCACATCACCAGCCCTCATTTATCTTCAACCAATAACATCAATGTTCATAAACATTTATCCTTATTATAATTACAACAACATCTACCAAGGTCTCTTCTATGATAACTTGATCCCACTCAATCCATGAAATCTTGGTACAATCCCAATAATTTTTTTTTGGTTTCATGCTAGTTGGGGTCATTCTCATGAAACTTTTAGGAAACTTTGTAATTTGTCTATGGATTTCCTTATTGGTCCCAAATTTGACCATTATTATATCATTCATAAATGTAAACAAGCCTTTTACATTTCCTTCAAATCTCATGAAACACAAACTAAATCTCAAGCTTTGAACTAGGCTAATGCTCATTTGGCCATCTATAAATATCTTCTTCCAAATCACCAAGATAACTAAGACAAACCTACCCCTTCTACAAGTAATGTTGGGAGTCTTCTTGATCCAACTCTTGAAGAGAACGTGATCAATATTAATAATATGTGAAGGTTGGTTTCTTTCATTGATCCTCATCTTATCCACACCCCTCAATTACCTTACACATTTCATGTGATTCAAGACTCTTCTCTATCTTATTTTAAAAGGTTGGGGTAAGAAGACCATATATTGTTAATGATCTAATTCACACACCTCCCTTGGATAACACTTATCATACCATTCCTCCAACATATTTACCTATCACCAATGATACTCAAATTCCTATCAACACTTGTTCTACTCTCTCTCAAACCAAACCTACATCAACCTACCCATCTTCTCAAGATAATCAACAAACTTATCCTTAAATTAAACCTTCTACATCTTATCAAACTAAATTCACATCCACTTCAGATCATCCTGCCCAAGGACCTCCTTCAAAATTATGCACATATTTCCAATTGTCCCCTTATGGGTTATGATGAGTGGGATCTTATTACAGAGATTACTAATCTCTCATATCAAATAGCATTTCTCAAATTTATACAAACCTCTCTGCATCATTGTAATCATCTTATGTAGATTTTATTCAAAATGAACATCCCTCATCCTCCCCTAATAGGATGCAACTCCACATTATTAAGATTAGAAGATATCATTTTATAATTATGTGAAGAGATGTCCATACATGTTGATGATATAATGGACACTTATATTTCCCTAAAATTCACCATTGCTTCTATGATCCCTGATGATATTCTATTTCATGTGGATGATCCTTGTCTTTTTATCAATGTCTAAATTGGTGATATCCAAGACAAACATGCCTTGATTGATGAGGGTTCTAGCAAAAATATTGCCTGTCTCAATTTTATCAAAAACCTTGGATATTATGAATGTAATATTAAGTCCACATGTAGCACATGTCAAGGCTATGAACAAAGGAAAATGCTTCCTTTAGGTTGTGTTTGGCTCCTTATCACCATCCCACCTATTACCATTCATTTGAAAGTGATGATATTTAAGTTTCCTCTATCTTATAACATTTTACTTGGTAGGTCATGGACTCATCACATGAGAGTAGTTGCCTCTTCTGCTTGCCAATGTGTCAAATTTACTCACAATGGATCCATCTATAGGATTCAAGGTGAAACTAATCATTAGAATTTTAAATAACTATAAGACTATGACATGTTTAATATTCCTACCCTTGAACCTTTTCCAAGAATTCCATTTTATAAATCTTAATGATTTAATTTTTCTATCGATTCCACCTGAGGTTATAATGGTCACCTCAAATTCATCATGAATATACCCCCTAACCTCCTATATTCTGATGATGATGAGCCTAATGAGATCAATCTAAATATTAAAACCTTAGATATCTCACCTCAACTCACTTCTCAGCTTCTCCCTTCTTCCCCTATGGCTCCACCACCTATGGTCCCTTCTACGCCTACTATTTTTCCACTCGTGATTCCCTCACCTATGGATCTTCCTTCACCTATGGCCCATTTCCCACTGGTAACCCCTTTATCTCTTATAGATTCCATTCTCATTCCTTATCCTAAGTATCGCCTTTAAGATAACTCTGATCAACATGATCCTTCAAGCACTCCTATATTTTCTATTGAGAAGATTTAATGCAAAGTATTTTCTCAACTTTCCCTTAAGATTGATGAGACTTTAGCTACAATTTGAGTCCAGCTTCATAGAGAATTATCAGATGTTATGGATAATATGTGTAGATAAATATATTAGTACTTATGACCACAAGCCTAGTGTTCTTACATTTATTTCTTCATTTGGATTAGACATGTGATCCCAATTTGTATTTATCTATTTTATATCATTTGACAATGTGACAAATACTTATCTATCTTACATGGTGAATTTTTTTGACACTATGTGTTTCTTATAATTTCATTATTCTTAGTATGAGTTATTATGTATTTTTTTAATAATTACATACTTTTTTCTTCTTGAGTTCATTTTTTAAAGTTACTTTGTTCTTTTTTCATGATTGTTTGATATGTAATCTCTATAAACAAGGATAATTATTATTGTGACTTGTTTATACAAAGCTTTCTCCCTTTAGTCATTCCTCATTTACCATGTGATAAGTTAGCAAACAATTCATCTCATTACAATCTATTTTTACTAATCCACTTAGGATCTCCCCTTATTTCCCTTTATTACCTTTCGTAAACTAAGCATACACATGGTTGAGACTTGAGATAACATGATGGTTAATATTCAGGCCTAAGTGTTCTAGTTAATCATATCATTGGATACTTAGCTTCTTATAGCCTAAGCCTAAATCTCATTCATGTATACCACTTTATCTATCATGACTGGTCATTCCAAGTCTATATGGAGGAGGAATATTAAAAACCATAAAGAATTAAAAATCCAAATCATTTAAAAAAAAGTAATGATCTAAAAGGAAACATTTAAAATTTTTAAAAGTTAAATCACACTAAAATATGTGATTCTAAGAACATCTCCTTTCTCTAATCGAAGCTCAAACTCCATTAGTTGGCCTCATGATAGAGTTAAGGTCTTGTTGACTACTTTGACCACAAGTCAAAATGGGTCAACCCATTTATTAAAAAACTTGTATACGGATCTATTATAATATCATAAGGTGTGTCATAGTCCTTTTTCTATGATTTAATGTGGTATTGGCCTTGGTCATGGTCACATTTAGTCTTTATGTCATTTTATATCATTTAGGGGTCATATTAGGGTCATTTATGAAGGTTGTATGGTTTTAGAATAAATAAAAATGTTATAAACTCTATTAAAACATCCCTAATGTTATTCCCTATTATATATGTCATTATCTAACTAAAAATCTTATAGGTGTTAACTAAAATCAAGAAAACAACTGAGAAAAGAGGAGTTTTTGCAGTTGTACGACCCATGAGGAGAGTTAAAAGTGGTAATATCTTATGGGATGTCTCTTAAACTTATTTAGACTCATTTTAATTATTTACCAGCTTTGGAATTTTAAAAAATGGCTAGAAATCATTTTACTCTTCCATCGCTCCACTCTATACATGAAATTTGTCAATAACTTTTTAGATAGTAGGACCAGTAGAATTGTCATTTAAAATCCCTCTATGGGGAGTTATTACACTTAGTATAATTAATTTTCATGGAAATATTTATATTATTGTTCATTTTTTTAAATTAACCATCCTTTATAAGTTGACTGGTCTTTTATGTATGTTGTTTCCCATACCATACATATTTCCTTCTTATATAGATAGGTACATATAACCTAGATGATGAAATTGATTATAAAGGGACTATACATCCTTATTTCATGATTACCATATTTGTTTTCATGTTTTAAAGTGTTTTTATGGGAAAAACATCTCGTTTTGTAGGTAAAGACATCTTGCTATGTTACAGAGAAGTTTTCACTACTTGTAGAATTTTCATGTCCTTATGGTAGCTCCAAAGATGGTGATATGTTGTATCTTATGTTTTACATGAATTTATTTCCCTCCCTTCTCTCAAATCTTAGCTCCAAAGAGTCTCACATACAGTAGTATTCAAGGAACATGCCAATACAATCAATCTTTCATGACTGTCACATACGGTCAAGTGTGTGAATACTTGAAGAACAAGAATAAAGAGAAAAAGAATAATATCAATAGTTTTAATGTATTATTTAACATGATAAATCAATACAAGCTCCCAAAATGTAATAATTATAGACTATGATGACTAATCCATTCCATATATAGCTCTATAATCTCATATAGACCCTTGGATACACACCTACAGGAGGTTAAACACATCAATATGAGGTATTTGACTTGTTTAGAGTATTTCAAAGATTAAAGATACATTTTAAGACTTGAAATATGTCTAATATTGATCAAAATTTCATTTACCATGCATATTACCCATGCTTCATCTTCACTACCTTATCTACAACATTAAGGCATACCTAAATGTGTCATCAAGATCTGATCACATGAGTTAAATACATGAATACTAGTTTGAACCTTTTAAAAGAGTAGAATATCAATTGGAGTACCTTTGTAAAAGTTATAACTAAGTGAAATCCCATACACTATGCACATTGATCAGGTTTCCATTTATTGCCTACATAGTAAAATGTCCACCTACAAGTGGTCCAACATAGAGATCTAAAAGTGTTGTATGGTGGATGTTCAAACATGTTTTGATTCCTTCATCATGTTTGGGGAAGATGGATAGTTCTTGAAGGTTTAGTTTAAGTTCATGTATATGCACATTCCACATTCTAACTTAACAACCTATGCCACACCTACAAGTGTCACTATAGGTTTTTACAAATACTAAGAAATAGTAAAATATAATTATGCATTTTTCTTCAACCTTACTGAATGTCTTAGAGTGATGAACGCATTTTAATAATAATGTTTGAATCATTGAATTGGTAAGCAAAGTCAAAAAGTAACCTAAAGTGAGGGCACTATGTTTTAGTGATAGAATCCCTAAAAGATCCAAATCAGAGCCCTATGTTGTTTTGAGGTTGCCATTTGATGAGGTCATAGGAAACATATGTGAGTTTTGATGATTCCATCAATTAACCTCCACATAGGGAAGACACCTTGGAAAAATATGTGGATTTTTGTTTCCCATAAGTGATGAAAATGAGACTTCCAAACCCTACATTTATTTATTATAGAAAGGCAATGTTTTCTATAGAATGTTAAACTTCAAGTGACCTCATTATTCAAAAGACAAGAAGGTAGGGGCATCTCTCTATGATAAGTGATCTATTAATATATAAGGAATATTTGAAACTCAAGGATCATCAATAAGGACTATAATACAAGGTTTTGACATGCATGACAACCTACAGGACCCTCTTCTGGCCTATAATGCATACTTACAAGTTTCAAGGAGAAGTGATATGTTATAACCTAACTAGTGAAATACTAGTTTCAAGTTCTAGGCAGTATATGAGTACATTTCACTCATTCCATGAGACCATAAGGTTTGAAGATAATATAGACATGATAAAGACTATACATTCATATCTATATGTATCCATTTCATCTAAAATGCTTAGCTACATGAAACTATAGGGTGACAAGTACATTAGTATCATAGTTTAGTTTTATGATGGTCTTTTGAGCATGATGTTGATCTAATTAAATTCTAAAGAGACCTCAATTATTCCAAAGTAAACATATAATGAGTCAATGTCTAAACTATACAAATTTACAACCATAGATGTGCTAGGTTGGGGCAAGTAACATAGAAACATAGTTAGCCACCTATGTCAAATCAAGTACAAGATATGCAAATAATAAGTTTGGCAAAGTTGTAAGGTGTTGATATGTATAAAAACATATTGATAGTGATTCTATCCTCGATAAACCCTAATACTATGGAAATAGGGCATGATAAGTCTCTAACAAAGTAACATATAGTCCATATGTAAAGTCTACACATAGTGGATTATTGAAGGGTCTATGTTGATGTTTTAAGGTTTTTGGAGGTGATAGAAACTTGATAAAAATTTGAAAATTTTTGTATAAGGTCTCCATGACCTATTAAATCCTCTCATGTATTAAAGTCACTTGATATAACAAGGTAGATGCCATTTTTTCTATCTAAAATAAAGGGCATTCCTAAGAGGACAAATTTTATAGGTTTGATGGGAGAAGGTTAGTATATGACTTGAAAATTGTGGTAAATAATGAAAGGTATTGCATAAGGTTACTCTAGACATGGAAGAACATGTATAAAGTCTCAAAATTGATTGAAACTAAATGGGGTGGTCCAAACCCATATGAATATAGTCAAATCCCACCATACCTAGTTTAGGCCTAATGCCTAAAGGGATTCAACTCCATAACTAGCACCAGATGAGCATTGAAATGATTTGAAACATGTTCATTATAGGTTATTAGATTTGTTTAAACTTTTATAATATAAAAGAGACCATAAGGAAGTCACCTTTTTGCTTAAGACCACCATATCCTATGTAGAGTGGAAAGACAAACTCAAGAGGGAAATTTGAGATCCTTGAGAACCTAAAGAGTTTAGGAACATTTAAGGAGGCCTTGAATAGGCACTTTGTGAAAATCCAATGTTAGAATTTTATGAAACATCCATAGAGGGAAAAAAGACTCCAAACCCTATAAAACCCTAATTCATGACCTGATGTGGAAAGTGAAGAGGAAATGACATTCAGATGGCATAGAATTTGGGAGATAATTAGTGTTTGCAAAGGACTCTCCTAGGATCCTCCCCATCAACTGGAATGTTTCCCTACTTGTATAGATAATAAATAAAATGGCTCTATTTGATAGTTTTAGGTGTTTTTAAGGTTAAAAGAAGATTGAAAGGATGTAAGTAACTTTGGGAGATGGTTTTGGACTTTATCTAATCCCTAATGTCCAATTCTTGTTGTACAAGATTTCACAAGTCTCTCTACAAGTTCCTTCATCTTAGCTAGTTAGAACTGGCATAGTGAACAAGCTAGTGAGAGAGTGAAATATTCAAGTGGGAGTCCTTTTAAGGTATAAATAATGAATTGAAGGCCATGAATGGTATTTAAATATATCATTAACTCTTTTTTATGGATTGGTTTAGAAAATTGAAGACAAATTTGGTGTCAAGTGTGAAGGATGAGTGAAAGAAGAGTTATTTAGATTACAGGCAATGATAGCTCATGTGTAAAGGAATATTAGGGATTAGGGATGAAACTAATACATGTTGGATAATGTATAAAACCCCTCCCTCTCAATATAATCATCACATTTATCCCTATTTAGGTGTGGGATGTTCTAGAAAGGCCAAATTATGAAGGTAGTTTTCTAAGCAAGCAATGAGGAATCTTATGCCACATTTTAGAAGTTTCATGTTTTGAGAGAAATTTTTCCACATATACCTTAAATGTATTATTCCATTTTACTCTAGCCTTAATATTTAACTCTTTTTCTCACCATGACACATGTCTTAGTAACTCTTGGACTTCATTCTCTTCTCCTCTCTCTCAAAGTCTATAAGTAGTAGCCATTTGTCTCTTGTTGACTGATAACACACCATGTATGGTGAAGACATATTGATTTTTACATTGTAATTTTCCTTTAAAAAATAAATGTAATCTATTTTGATTTTATATCTCATATTTTCAAAGTGTGTGAAGATATGTATAGTGAATAATTAAGAGATATATATTTATCATTGCTTTCTCTCAATCCTTCCATGTTTTATGCAAGTGACTTCACTCTAGAAGGTCATATGAAGTGTTGTTAAGTGTATGGATATATTATCAATTTCAAAATTACCCATTAGTATCTATAACTAATCTATGGTTTCAATAACCTTGGAGAGTCTTCATGCACATCACCTTCATATTGAAATACTAATGTTAGAGCATTTTATGACTTTTAAACTAGTATTGTAGGCCTTATCTCTTAGTGAAATAAGTATGATAGTATTGTGGAAATAATTATAGTGTATCACACCCTTAGATTAGTTTCATTTTATTCAAACTTATATCCCATTTCCCATAAACAATCAACTAGTTTAGGTGATAAGCATTCCAAGGCATATTTAGGGAGCTAACCCTTAAGCCTATATGCATGTTTATAATATAGGTACGCCCACATACCTATAAGTATTCCCATCTTGCCCAAATATATATAAGGATTTAAAACCCTCTTATAGGGTGTAATATTTGGTGGTAATATTTCTTACATGCCTGATGTGACCAAGGTTAAGAGATTGGAAAGATTGTTGGTGTGTCTTTCTTCTATCTTCTTTTAGAAGAAGCAAGATAACACCAATGGAAACTCTGAATGAAAAATTCTAGTTTTAAGCAGTCTAGGTATATTTTATTGAAGGTTTTGATTAGTAACTACATCTAATTTAACATATGAGGTTGATATTAACAACTATGGTTAATACCCCTATCATGAACCTCCCTATTAGCCTTGTTATAACTCACATTATATCCCTCAACAACCCTATCATAATGGCTAACAATTTTATGAACCATGATATCACTATGGTTCTCAATTTCCCCCTCCATATAGACATCATGATATTGGATATCCCTATGATGAAGGCTACCAAGAATATTACCAATAAATTCCCCCTTATCAGCCCCAACATGTCACTTACGAACCATATCATGATGTCTATCAACATCAAGAGGATCCTTATGAGTATTTTCATGATTAATCAAATAATCCCAGTGATTTTACACAAAGATACTAGAAGACAAGAAATGAATTCTTAGAAATTCAAATCCAACAACATAGAGCTAGCCTTAATCCCCATCAATACCCTCCTCCTCCTCCTCCATTAGCCTCAACTAATGTCAAATACCTCTTGGCACTCCTATTAGAGCCACTAGTTAATGAGGATAATATGAGGGCATGGGATAATGAGTTTTGTGTACTTTTAATCATCTCATGAAATTGTTAAGAAGTATTTTCCAAAGTTGTAAGCATGTGTTGGATATAGTATAAAGGAAATAATGAAATAAATGGGGTATAAAAAATAGCTAGACTTGGAAAAGAAGTGTATTCAATGATTAATAGATAGTCTAAGGATGTGGGAAGAGAAATAGGCTAAGAATGAACATGATAATGTTGAAGATCCTCAAGGAATATATTGGAAAGGTGTGACTTATGCTCATGTAGGTTATTTTCCTTCTAACCAACCCAAAGTGTCCCTTCCCCATGAGCTTACTAGTGAAGTTATCTTTCCTAAATCCATTCACAAATCCTCTACTTCACCTCACATGACATCTCCAATTCATAAGCCTTTCATAGCTCATTCCTCATCTCCAACTCATGAGCCTATGAATAAACACTCTAACCCACCCCTTATTGATAAATAACCCATTTTGAGGGAAGAAAATGAGGAAGAAAGAGTTCAAGTCATATATAATTAAGAAGATGTCATGAGTGACTATGAAGAATAAATAACCATAGGGACTCCCCTTGGTGACCACAAGGGTAACTCTACCTTCTTGAATGAAGATAAACATATTGAAGATTCTTTTATATCTATCTATAAGGAATGTGTAAAATAATTAAAGATAGAGTTACTTGGAGAAGACTCCATATTTGATCATGAAGTTGTTGATGATCCTAAAAAATCTAAAGTTTAGTTTGATATCAAGAATGAAGGTGAAGATCAAGTCAATCCGCAAGAAGTTGTAATCCTATAAGAGTCTCATAAGACCAAGGTAGAAGACACAATCTTTGAAGAGTATTCCATACCTTATCTTGATCTTGAACCACTCTCAGATGTTTTAGAGAATATAGAAGATCAACTTGATGACACCATACATCAATAAGAGAAGGCTGATGAGGTGGCTATTCTAGATGATAGGGAGGACAAAAATGATTGGCAACATCAATTGGAACTCTTTCAAGAGATTGAAGAGATTTGAAAAAATGAGTATCAAGTACATGATAATATGGAGAAAGAGTTTTCCATGGAGGATAATGACCAATATTGGGTAGAAAATGCAAATCTCCTTGATGAGCTTGAAGAACTTGCAGCTGAGAGGAGACCTAACCTTATTGAGAGCACCATAGAAACTAAAAAGGTATGTCTTGTTGAACCACCATTGGATGTTGTATTTTAGGAGTCATATGAGAAGTTTGAAACTATTTGGATGAAAGAAAAGTTTATTTCCATAGCTGACCTAGTTGTAGTTGTTTTGTTTTCATCCAACATCATGCTAATGAATTTACCAAACATCATGAAGGAGATGGAGGCATCAATGCCTAGGGTCAAAATGATACATGGCTAAATAAATACTTCATTCCATGAAGTAATAGTGTTTTCAAAATCTCCATTTGATTCAAGAGGAAATGTTTATTTCCAGTTAGTTTGTGTTTGAGTTACTTAGTTTGGTTTTTATGTGTGTGTTCCATAAGTGCTCAAGAGGCACAAGTGTGTGTTTTCTTAGTTTCTTATATTGTGTGTTGTTTGTTATAATTTTTATATTTTTTTAGTCTATTTTAGATGTAATTTTAGTGTCATATTTGTGCACAGGTAACTCTATATCCCAATGGATAGGAAAAATCTACTGGTATTGGGTAAACAAGCATACCACCCATAGAAATTGCTAAGAATGTTGACTATTTTATCCACAAGCCAAAATTGGTCAACCCCATATACTTAAAAACTTGTATATGGTTTTATTATAATGTCATAAGGTGTTAAATATTCCTTTTGATGTGATTTAATGTGGTACTAGCCTTGGTCATGGTCACATTTGCCTTTATGTCATTTAAGGGTCTTATTAGGGTAATTTATGAAGGAGGTATAGTTTTATAAGAAATATAAGTGTTATAAACTCTATTTCAACATACTTATGTCAGTCCGTATTATATATGTTAGTATCTAACCTTGTAGGTGTTAACTAAAATCATGAAAAAAGTGAAAAAAGAGGAGCTTTTGTAGTTGTACGAACCATGAGGAGAGTGGCACATGAGAATACATTGTGGGATGGTTATTAAAATTCATTGGACTAATTTAAATATTTTACTAGAATTTTAATGATAAAAAATGGATAAAACCTATTCTTCTATTCCATCACTCCACTATGCATATGAAATTGGTCAACAAGTTTTTCGATAGTACAACTAGTAGGAGAATTTTAAGGTCCAATGCCTCTAAGAAGAGTTATTAAAATAATTATTATTAATTTTAATTGAAATATTTCTATTATTTTTCACTTTTTCTTTATGAACTATCCTTTAAATTTTGGATGGTCTTTTATACATGTTGTTTCCCTTAACATACAAGTTTCCTTCTTATATGGGCAGGTATGTATAACCTAACTAATGAAATTGATTCTATAGGTAATATACATCCTCTCATGATTCCAAAATTTTGTTTCATGTTTAAATTCTTTTTATGGTAAAATTATCTCAAGTTACAGGTAAATACATCTTGTTGTGTTATAGACAAGTTTTCACTACTTGCACAGTTTCTATGTCCTTGTGGTAACTTCAAAGGATGGTGATATGTTGTATCTTATGTTTTACATGATGTTATTTTCCCCCCTTATCTCAAATATTATCTCAAAATATTCTCACATGGATTAGCATTCAAGGAACATGCTAACATAGTTAGTCTTTCATGACTTTCACATACATTCAAGTGTGTGAATCCTTGAAGAACATGAATAAAGATAAAATGAAGAATATTAAGAGTTTGAACATATTATTGAACATGATCAGTCAATATAAACTCCTATAATGTAATATGGTTGACTGTGATGACTAACCCATGCCATATATATAGCTCTGTAGTCTCATATAGACCCCTTCTTACACACCTACAAGAGGTTAAACATGTCAATATGAGGTATTTGACTTATTTAGAGTATTTAAAGGATGAAGTATCCATTTGAAGAGTTTATATAGGTATAAGACTGATCACATGGTCATTTATCATAAATATTACCCATGCTTCATCTTCATTTCCTTGTCTACATCATTAAGGCATACCTACAAGTGTCCTCAAGAGCTGATTATGTGAGTTAAAGACATGAAGACTAGTTTGAACCTTCTAAAATAGGATAATATTAATCAAAGTACCTTTTTAAAGGTTATAACTAAGTGCAAGCCCATACACAATTCACATTACTCATGTTTCCATTCGCTTCTTGCACATTGAAATGTCCACCTATAGGTGGTCCAACACAGAGATCTAAAAGTGTTTTATGATGGATGTTCAAATATATTTTAATGCCTTTAATCATGTTTGTGGAATATGGATATGATTTGAAGGTATAGTATAAGGTCATATATATGCATAGTCCACATTCTAACTTAACTACATGTGTCACACCTACAAGTGTCACCTATAGGTTTCCATAGAGATTGAGCTAGATTAGAATATCATTTTGGAGTTTGCTTGAAACTTCATCAATGTCTTATAGTGATGAAGGTACTTTAACAACCATGTTTGAATTATTGAATTATAAATTAGTGCCAAGAATTAACATCAATTTAGGGGACTTCATTTTAGGGAAAGAATCCCTAAAAGCTCCAAAATATAGTCGTAGGTGGTTTTGAGGCTACCATTTGATGAGGTCATAGAAAACCTATGTGAGTTTTGATGATTTCATCTTGTATCCTCCACATAGGGAAGACATCTTAAAAAATGATGTGGCTATTTTTTCACACAAGTGATGAAAATGAGACTTCCAAACCTTGTATTTGTTTACTATAGATAGGCAATGTTTTCTATAGAATGCTAAACTACAAGTGACCTCATTCTTCAAAAGACAACAAGGTAGGGACATCTCTCTATGATAAGTGATCTATTGATCTATAAGGAATATTTTCAACTCAAGGAGCATTAATAGGGACTATATTACAATGTTTTATCATACATTCCAACCTATAGGGCCCTCTTTTGGCCTAAAATCCATACCTATAGGTTTCAAGGAGAAGTGACATGTTAGAACCTAACTGTTGAAATACTAGTTTCAGGCTCTAGGAAGTATATGAGTATATTTCACTCATTAAATGGGACCATAAGGTTTTAATATAACCTAGACATGATAAATACTATACATTGATATCTTTAGGTCCTCCTTTCATCTAAAATGGTCACCTATAACCAACTATAGGGTGACAAGTACACTAGTTTAAGAATGAATTAGATCCAATTGAAGTTGAAAGAGACCTAAATTATTTCAAAGGAAACATATAATGATTCAAGGTCTAAAATATACAAATACACACCTACAAATGTGTTAGGTTGGGTCAAGTAACATGTAAACATAGTCAGCCACCTATGTCAAATCAAGTACAAGGTATGCAAGGAAGAAGCTTGGAAAAGTTTTAAGATGTTAATTAGTCAAAAATATCTTGATAGAGATTATATCCTTGTGAAACCCTCATAATTTGATAATAGATCATAGAAAGTCTCTAAAAAAGCAACCTATAGTCCATATGTAAAGTCTTGACACAGTGGGTTACTCAAGGGTCTACCTTGATGTTTTAAGGCATTTAGAGGCGATAAAAACTTGATAAAATCCTAAAACTTTATTTCAAATCTTTCCATGACCTGTTAAATCCTCTCATGTATTCAATTCAACTAAGGAAACAAGGGAGGTTCCATCTATTATATCTTTGAAAGAGGGAATTCCTAAGAGAACAAATTCTATAGGTTTGATGGGAGAAGGTTAGTATATGACTTGAAACTTGTGGAAAATAATGCAAGGTATTATATAAGGTTTTTCTAGACATGTAATAACATGTATAAAGTCTCACAAGTGAATAAAACTCAATAGGGTGGTCCAAAACCATATGAATATTGTCCCATGCCTAGTGTAGTCCTAATGCCTAAAGGGATTCAACTCCATATCTAGCACAAGATGAGCATTTAAATGAATTGAAACATATTAATTAGAGAATATTAGGTGTGTTTAAACTTTTATCATGCAAAGGAGAACATAGGGAAGTCACCTTTTGGATTAAGACCACCATAACCTATGTAGAATGGAATGAGAAACTTGAGAGGGTAATTTTAGACGCTCACACCTACTTGAAGGATTTGCATGAGAACCTAATAATTTAGGGAACATTGAATGATGTATTAAATAGGCACATTATTACATTTATTAGTAAATCCAATGTTAGATCTTTATGAAACATCTTTAGATGATAAAATGACTCTAAACCCTCTAAAACATCGATTCATGACCCGATGGGGAAAATGAATAAGTAATGTAATATAGATAGGAAAAAATGTCTTGTGATATAATTGGATGTTGTATAGTACTCTATATGGATCCTCCCCATCATCTGGATTATTGCCCTACTTGTACGAATAGGTGAAAAAATGGCTTTATTTGATAGTTTTATGTGTTTTACAAGTTTAAAGAAGATTCAAAGGATGAAAGTTACTTTGGAAGATATTTTAGGACTTTAAATAATCACTCATGTCTATTTATTGTAGAAAAATATCTCACAAGTGTCTCTGCAAGTGCCGTCATCTCAGCCAATCAAAATTAACATAATAAATAAGTTAGTGAGAGAGTGAAATATTCAAGTGGGAGTCATTTTAAGGTCTACTTGATGAATCTAAGGACATTAAGGGTCTTGATATATTTCATATACTCCTATATATGGACTGATTTAGAAAACTATAGACAAATTTGGTGCCAAGTGTGAAAGATGAGTAAAAATGGAGTTATTTGGAATGTGGGTAGTGATAACTCATGTATAGAGTAATATAAATACTTCAGGATGTAAAAAATGAATTTTCTATCATTTATAAAACCCCTCCCTCATATTTCATTCACCAAATCAATCCCTAGTCAGTTTTGGGATGTTCTAAAAATGCCAAATGATGAAGGTAGTTTTCTGAGTAAGCAATGAGGAATCATGTGCCACATTTTAGGAGTTTCATGTTTTGTGGAACATTTTTCCACATAAAAATTTCATGATATACTCAATTTTCCTCTCTCCTACATGTGTAACTCTTTTTATCATCATGACACATGTCCTAGTTACTCTTGGACTTCATTCTCTTCTCCTCTCTCTTAAATTCTATAAGTAGTAGCCATTTGGGATTTTGTAGACTAATACCACACCATGTATGGAAATGACCTACTATCTTTTACATTTTAATTTGGATTAAAAAAATAAATTCAATATATTTATATTTCATATCTCATATTATCAAAGTGTGTGAATAGTTAAGAGATATCTATCTATCCTTACTTTCTCTCAATCCTTCCATGTTTGATGAAAGTGACTTTAGTCTAACAGTTCATATGAAGTGTTTTTAAGTGTATTAATTTGTTCTCATGTGTAAAATGACCCCTTATTATATATAACTAATTTATTATTTCACTTACCTTGGATAGTCTTCATGCACATCACCTTCATATTAAAATACTAATGCTAGAGCATTCTAGCAGTTTTAAACTAGTATTGTAGGCATTATCTCTTAGTGAAAGAAGTAATAGGATTATGTAAATACTTATGGTGTATCAACCCATTAGATTATTTTAATTTTATTCAAACATATATCCCTTTTCTCATAAATAATCAACTAGTTTAGGTGATAATCACTTTAGGGCATATTCAGGGAGTTAGCCCTTAAACCTAGAGGTCTACTTCTGCTATAGGTACACCCACATACCTAAAATTATTACCATGTTTAAAAAATATGGAAGATTATTTAACACCCTCTTATAAGGATAAATATTTTGTGATAATAGGTTCATTGGGGTGAAGTAGGCTAGTAAATTAAAAAAGGAGAATAAATAAATCTTTTAGTTTTACCTAATTTATCATGCGAGTACCCAATCTTCATAGTAGATTGATAGATATATAAGGGGTCATGAGGAATGGGAAAAATGATGTGGTAAGCTAAGTACAATTTAATTTTATTGTTGAAAACCAATAATATTATTTGATCTTAGTACCACACTTATTTGCCTACACAACTTTGTGCCTCTAGTGAACATGTATCCTTTGTATATTGATGGTCACTAGTCACTTAGTGTCTTCTCATATATTTAGTGTGCCTCATGTATCCTAAGGTCTTCTCATAAGATGCCTATGTTATGATTATTACATTAAATTTTTTAATCCCTACAACCTTAATATTTCCCCTTGAGAAATTTTATTGTGTTCACTAATCACTTCCCTTAGGGATTCCATTTGTGAGTTACAGTCTAAAACCATGAATAAGACCTAGCTTTCCTAAAAAAATACTAAAATTTTCACATTACCATTCCAAACATCCAATTTTACCATATTTTCACATTATTTGCACCTAATTGGTTTTCCATTTATGAGTTGCAATGTAATACCATGGATAGTAGCTCACCTTCCTCACAAAATTTTCTAATATCTAAGTCACAACAAAATTTCATGTGTAAAAGATGAGATAAGATGTGATTGATTATGAGTTACATGCCATTTAAATGTTTCCCATCTTGATTTAGTATGTTTTATGCTTACTCCATTAATATTTCACTTTTCTCTTCTTATTTTCTAATTGCATGTAATAATCCAACCACTTTTCTTAAGTTTTTCATACTTCCCAACTTGAATTAGTGTGATTAATTTAAGACCAATTTACCAATTTTGTTTATCTTTTATACTTCTCAATGTGATTTAGTATGAATGATTGACTTAATTGACTTTTTTAGTACCATTAGTCTTTCATGCGATTTCTATTTTATTACATCATTTTCATACTTCCCAATGTGATTTAGTGTGACTTTACTTATTTTAATTTGGTGCCAATATTTTTCGTGGTTTAAAAACATTTTTTCCCTCTTATTTACCATGCCTTTTGGTTTATCATACTTAGTCATATATTTTTATTATACATTTCCCATCATGATATAGTGTGTATTCCATTTGTTTTTGATTGATTATACTTTTCCAAAAGTCTTTTTGCTTTTTTCTTTGTAACCATGCATGTGTACTACATAATGCCATAAAACAAAACACCACACATATATTTCCTATAGAATATAAAACAAAAGAAAAATACATGTGCTATAAATAAATATATACATGCATCCATATCCACAACCAACATATACCCCACAAAAATCAACATCCAACTATTAAAATAAAATATCTCTTATATATCATGTGTTTTAATATAGATAGTAAAATAATACATTACTCCAACTCTATGGCTAGGCTCCATCATGTCTATCTCATGGCCTAGCCACATTATCCATAGATGCCTCAAACTATCCCCTCTGAATATTAAACTATAAAGAGGTTGTCTAAGATCTTAAAGTTAATATTTATCCCTATAGGTTGGCCACTTGAGTCTGTAACTATTCCAACTGGATAGTGGTAGCCATATGTATGACTCTCTCCTAAACCAATGCCTATTAAGCTTATGCATCTCCTACTCCCACCCATGTTTGTGGTTTTAATTTATCTCTATGTGTTTGTAGCTACCTCGTGGCCTCCCCCACTATTCTAAACCAACCCACCTAATCTGGGGTAGATGGTACCACAAGATCATCCAATGTGGTGGGGTCATATGGTGTTAGCACTCCATCCAAAATATCATAGTGTGTTCCCATAACCAAGGATTCCCATTTAACCTCCTCATCTATAGAATTTAAAAAATTCAAATTAGATAGCTATCAAATCATAGACATATCTTAAAATCTATCTATCTATAATCATACACAACTCATATTCTATCATAAAAATTGAAAATTACAACATGTATCACCTATCTTGGTATCACCAACTACCATCTCCCCATCTGATAGTCTATCAAGCAAGGTCTATCCATCATCCTAAGACCTAAGAACCTTATATGTGAGATGACTCACTATTAAATAAAAACCTAGATTCATCATCCATGCACATATTGAGCCTTTCCTTAGTGGTACCTCTATCAACTAGTCATGCCTTGGGCTAACTGACAGGTCATCTTAGATCACCACCCTTTGTGCTCAATCCTATAACTAGAATCTCTATAGATGGTGTATCTAAGGTGGTCATTTCTCATCTTATTATGGTGTTAGTTGTCATACCTACTTCACCCATGCATCCACATATATGCCCCTTCTTCTTTTATTTGTCGATTATCATGCTCACATGTCTATGGTCTCACATGTCATAGTCTGATCTCCAGTCTCTTGATTGGCACCCCTCCTCCTCCTTTCCCCCTCATATCTCTCACATGTCATGCTAAAAAGGTGGAACTACTATAGGATTATCTAGGTGTGGGAGTCCAAACTAGCTTGATAAACATGCCACCAGATGTGACTCTACCTACTAAATATAATGGCCCATGATCTACACTCATGCTAACCTTAGCACCATAGTCACCAAACTCAGCCAAAAAATCAAAATATGTGAATAAGGATGCCATAAAATATATCTTCATGTAAATATCTACAACACTAGTATGTGGTAAATGACCCATACTACCTGATCTTGTCTTCACCTAATAACTCAAGGTAATCGACCATCAACCACATGGGGTAACCCAACTAGATGATACATAAAAAACCTTTCATATATTGAAGTGCTAAATAATAACATTAGTATCATGGTATTCTATATTGGAAAACATCCCATACATGTCATGCATGAGTTGAATCTAGATGATAGACCCCAAGTCATAGAGTGCCCATGATCTAATATGGACTAACACAAGGCTATCACATATAGTGGTACTTTATCATCCAACTTGTGACACAACACTCATGATATCATAAGTCCTATCATATATTTATGGATATCTATAATCTATGTAATATACACATCAAATAAGATCACCTTAGTCCTAAATAAATCTTATCTGAGCATGTCACCCACTAGGCTAGTGCTCATTTCTCCCCATGGTCATTTGGTGTCCCTGTGATCATTAGTGTCCCCATTATAGGTAGTCTAAGAAATGCATGAACATCCTCCAAATTAATACCTATCTCTATGATATCCCCATCCACCATATATAGAAATTGTTGGTCAAACATTCCTATTCTCCAAAGAACATGATAAAGATATCAGCACTCAATATAATTTGTCTCATCTCTATGATGCGTCCCAAGCCCAATGTAACCAATCAAGCTTTATCTATATCTATCAAGCACTCCAGTAATTTAGGTAGCCATGAGGCATCAAAAAATCACCAAAATATTTGATGTCTCTACAAAAATAAAACAATAAAGGATATACTAGATCTTCATGTCACTCAATCAAAATACATTCTTTTAAATTTCACAAAAATCAACTAATTTACTTTAATTTATTCATTTTTTTTACCAAATTGATATATTTCAAACTACATTATCCCCCATTAGACTTACAATACTAGGTCAACCTACTTTATACCGTATAGTACTAAATCGGTCACTTACTTTAAAAACTAAGTTAGCCATATAGTACTATGTTGACCCCCTTCTAAAATAAACTAAGTCATCCATATATTACTAAGTCAGCCCACTAAATTTTTATCTTCTACAAACTAAGTCAACCTAATCGACCTTTTTTGTTCATTGCAATGACTTTTTGACCAATTAACGTAAATGCCTTAGGCATTTATTACTCTAACTCCTTACCTAATACTCTATTTGACCCCTAGTGCCCCTAAAAATTTCTTAGGGTTCATTATGATATATAGATTTTGTCTAATTGTCAAATTTATATAAAACACACAATTTCAAATAAAATTGCTTAAAATTTTGAATTTTTTAGTTACTTACCTATGTTACACTCATCTTGGTTGTTATGCATCCTCTCTATCTCAGCTATCATCTCCTCACGATCCTATCTCTCTAGGCTCTCACTAGGTCTCTCACAGCTCTATTTTTCATATAATAGAAAATAATAACAAATGAATTATTTTTTACCCTATATATATTTACTATTCAAAATTAGTTACCCTTCAAAAATTTATCATCAAATTCCTTATTTTGATCATATCTTTGTTTGTACTAACTCTTTTTCCAAACCATAAAAATTTATGGAATCCTATTGTCATAGAGAATATTCTAACTATTATATGCATATGTTCCAAAAATTTTGATAGTCACTCTTTTTCACTAGTCTCTATAGGTTCACCTAATGTTCTTTACATTGGACACCTTCACATTTCCCACATTTCATTCTTTATCTACAAAACTAAGGTAGGTAAAGGTATGCTTTTTTCAATTCTATCCATTTATTTATATTATTTTCTCCTTACTGAACTTTATATAGTATTAACATTATGTGTTTTCATGTTCTTTTCCTGAAGCACCATCCCCTATTGCACCTATGTGACATGTGATGAGTTTGATTGGGTAATATGTATACACATAATATTTTCAAACTTTTATCAATTATTGATGCTCTTTATCTTGTAGTAGCCCATCTATTCTCAATCTCTTTGAGTGCACACCCTAAGGGGTGCACTAGGAAAGGGTGTGGGTAGACCATTAATGTTTCATAAGATTATTATCCCTTTTTCAACTTTTTATCTACACACGTGTCTCCTAAAAACCATTCCCCTAAGATTTGCCTCCTATTTTGAACCCTCCTCTAGTATTTTACCACATTCATTATCCCTTTTCCTAAACTAAACCACTTTTTGATAGTGTACATGACTATGTCAGCCATATCGACCTTATATTCTTATTGATAAAAATTAATAGGGACTAGGTCAACTATTTAATATATTTTTTGTCAATTATGATACTAGGTCAACCAAGTCAACCTTGTTAGACAAAAATTTTGGAGGGGTTTAGGGTTAGAACTACCTATATAAACACATTCATTTCCATCATTTATGATGAAGAGAAGAAAAAATAAGATAAATTACACATCTTCTTATCCACCATTATAATTGAAGAATGAGGTTAAGATTTCATACTTTCTTTGGAGATATATATCTTGTCTTGTGAAGAAGACTTTTAGATGCATTAATATGTTGTGTAGCCTAGATCTGATTTATCCTTGTCATCCTTACATACCACAATAACCTCTTGCGAATCACCTTGGCCAAGGGAGAGATTGAGGCTCAGTAGGTTCATCTTCAAAGGTAAGTATTCCTAAATTTGTTCCTCCTTTGTAAGAGTATATATATATGCATTTGTACTTATCTTCCATACATTAGGATTCCATATACATTAACATGAGTATATATCTTATATGCTTGTTTAATTTTAATGTTTATTACCCATACTTTGTGACATAAGATTTGGTGAGCACTAGATTAGATTTTACATTACTTATTATTAGTTTAGTGAATATGAAAACATAGGACCTAATTAGGGTTATTACATAGTTTTTCTTGATTGGAGGCTTTGAAAACCTCCCTAGTGATATTATTATGGTAAGATATCCCTTATATAGGTATAGTAGATCCATATTTTTTATGAACCTAATTATCTAATGTATCCCCAATCAGAAGTGTAAGTAAGATCTATCTTCTCTAAGTTATGATTGATTTATAGAAATGTTTCATTTCCCACTGCATACCGAGTGATCATTTTCTATTGAGAGGCTATCGTAGTCGCATCAAAGATGAGTTCCTGATTTATAATAATGGATAGATAATACATAGATCTGAGTGGAATATTATAAGAAATAAGGTTTATTGGCTAAGTTCTTTCTTGGTCAAAGAGGGATTTAAAGCTTCTTTGCAGGTTAGTGCTTGCATAATTGGTCTTGACTAACTTGGTGTCAGGTCAAAAAATGAGTTGTGTCTACCTTGTAGGTATGTGCTTGAAAAAGTTTGTTTTGACAAATTGTGTGCTTAATCATAGGGGGTTTTATCCTCCTATTAAATGGGTGCTTACTAAACTCAAGTGGGTGCTCGATAAATTTAGGTTTGGTATTCCATTTTGGTTGATGCTCAGCTAAATTTGATACATTATCTTATAGGATAGTTTATCCAAACTTTTTTAAGTGCATTTTTTATACAGAGGCATCCTCAAACTATCCCACTTTTGATGCATATGGATGGTTAAGTGTCCCAATGGTTATGTCAATTTGATAATGAATCATGATTGTAAATCAAATTTGAATTTGAGTCTAAAACAAGTTTTCCCACCCTTTTATCTAATTTGAAATTTTAGAATTGTAATGAGAGTTTAATAGTGTATTTGGGTCTAAAATAGAATACAAGGGAGAAGGATATTTAATGTAGTCCTATAGGTCATACTAGAAGTATAAAAATGGATGTGTTATTGAGAGATTCATGTGGTAGTGAAAAAAGAGGTGAGGTGGCAATGAGAGTGGTAAGTAGAAATCCACCACCCTACATGGGTGAGCAAAAGAAGGATTTTGCTTAAGCCAAAAAAAATATTGTGTGTATTGTTTAAGAGTATAAGTGTGCTATTAAAAGGTAGTAGGTATATTTATAAAGAATTTTTTGGTAGTTGATAGGCAGAGTTATGAAATACACCAAGTTGATGGCATGAACTCTGTACTCTATCTTGCAGAATTATGTTATGAATGGAAATGAATGAAAAACAATAGAAATGAAATGATGGGAATAAATATTTATTTTATATTGATAATTATAGTGTTTAGTGATTGAAATAAGTTGTGATTAAATAATTCAATATTTTATAAGTAGTGATTTATAATTGAAAAGTTATTGTAAATATTGATGATTATGTGTATGTCTTATTTGAGAGGAACAACCAAGAAACTTTACTTAGAGGATTGAGATTAATTGAAATATGGTTTTAAGGTTATGTTTTTAAATGTATTACATGTTTTTTTAATATTATAATTTTTTTAAACATGTAATTTTTGTAACGAGAATGAAACCCTGTGCATTATATGTTGGATTATGTCTAACCCACAATTGTATAAGACTGTGAATGCAAATGTGACACTGAGAAGTTCATAGGCATGTTTATTGATAAAAATAGGTGAGGTGGGTTGTTATGAACTTTTAAAAACCTTGTATAAATCATGGAAACCCTCAATGAGTTTAAAGACTTTCAACAAGATACTTGTAGACACTGTGTTTTATGACTATATATGTAGGAAAGATAAGAACATCATTAAAGTGATGAACAAAGGAACAAGTGTAGACTGGTAATGATTTGTATGTGTGGGGACATAATAAATACCTATATAAACTTTTAAGACCCTTAAACCCCTGCACAAAGTAAGAATAAGCATTTTTAATGTTCTCATGTTCCTCAAACTATAGGAAAACCTATTTTTAGGGTTTGAACACTAAAATGCATGTATAAAGTGATACCATTAGTGAATACTAAAAAAAATAATGATATTATATATTTACATTCATAAAAAAATATTTTTGAGTTTATAGTCTAAAAGAGTACGTGTTCATACTTCTATAATCGACTGTATGTGGAAAGGGTCAATAGAGACGTAAAAAGGCCTTAATAGTGAACAAGATTGGGTTAGAAGAGTGGTCTAATAGAATATTTTTGGCATGAAATTTAATAAAAGGTGTATAAATATAAAGTTTATCTTGATATGAAGTTTTTTTTCTAATGTGTGACCGTACTATTTCATACTAATAGAAATTCTAGGAAAAAAGCCTACTAGCCTATGTCTTGGAAAGGTGGAAGTTGGGTTTAGAGTGAGTTATTGCTTTGTAGAAGGTTGTAAGATGAATTAATGGTACTAAATGAATTTAATTATTATTTTTTAGGTGTAAATAATCATAAACCAATCCAATTAACTCACAAACCAATAATTTGCATAGTGGTCTAATGAGTCTTTGACAAAGAATGTATCTTGAATACGACAAGTAGAGATTGTAAGTTTATTGGTAAGAACTTATATTTGTAGGTATAAAAGTTTTTCTAGGAAAAGTATATGATATGTTTTTGTATATTATTTTTATCCTGTATGATGTTTTCCTATATATGTTATGTGTTATCTTGTTTCATGCTCATGTGATTGGTTCTTAATGCATTGCTAAATCAATAAGTTATTTTCATAGTTCATAAACGAGTAGACGTAATTGATTGAAAGTTTTTGATGACTAATTCACCCCATATTATTAATTTTGCTTCCAATAGAGTTAATATAAAATCACAAGTGGCATCTCACCTATTCTCTAAAGTTTATGGCATGTGTCTTGTAATCTCTCTCTCTCTCTCTTTCTCTCTCTCTCTCTCTCTATATATATATATATATCATTTTATATATTAACTTTAAATATTTATCTATATTTTTTATAATATCAATTTTAGAGCCTTATAATGACGCATATTTTCCAAAGTAACTTACCAATAGGTAAGGTGATTACATCGACACACAGGTGTACTCCTAAATATTCCAATTTAAATTCAAATTTATTTCAAGTAATTTCAACCCAAATTATATGAACTAATTTTATATTGTAACATTATCTTGTTTGTAGGGTAGTTACTATCAAAACACATAATCTAGACACACATAAATACAAGGTGTGCATACACACCTAGGTACACAGTCATTTGTTTTAAACTAATAATTTAATTACTATATTAAAGGGTTGGAAAATGTATATGATGTTTTATGATTATATAACACCTCATCTAGTACACTTGATAAATTAGACCTTAGCTATTCTTCCCAATTCTTTACATTTCTTACTTATGTAAGTTTTACTCTTGTTCTATCTTTGTGACCCTTGGCATATATATCTTAGTCTGAATAGTCTTATGTTGATGACCCAACTCTTCTATCTTTTCAAAAATATTTAAAATGTACTTATCCTCCATCGCTACAAGTTTAAAACATGTACTTGATTTCTTACTCCTTGGACACTAACATTTGGGACAAATAGTAGTGTCAATGTTACTGTCATGCTGTGACACAAGTGTTTAGTGCCCTAAAGTCATTGAATTTGCAAATTAAATTTATCAAAATGGTTATAATAAGTGATTTAATTTGAGTTATTGCTCTAAATGGATTAATATAAATACAAGATCAACCCTCATTCATTCTTCACCTAGAAAAATACCAAAGAGACCAACACATTTATAAAAAAACTCTACCAAACATTCAATTGAATGAAGCTTCCCTATTTAAATATTAGTTATATGTATAACACATCTATAGGCCTGAAGTACTAAAGGAGAATCCCAAAATCATGATTTTCCATGTTACAAGCTAGGTCACTATTGTAATTTCTTTGAACAAATTGTATGATTCAAACACAAGTCAATGTGTATGGGAGAACTACATGAGTATGATGCCCTCTTATTGAGTATTGTGTATGTTGGTAGTGTCCTTTGACATTGGGGTAATTTTGGTGAAATCAAAACCATATTCCCACTAACATAATTTTTCCCACAGTCACATTGAAGATGGAAATCTAAGTTTTTACCATATTATAAGGACTAATTATCCATGACCTAGATATGAATGCATAAGAACAAAGGTGAAACAAAACTCAGAATCATCTAGGTCATTGCATCCTCTTTTAAAAGATATTTTATATAAAATACTAGAATCAAACCTAAATAGTAGCGTAAATGTAACTATCCCAAGTTGACATTATTGTCTAGAGAACCAGAGGTGCCAAATCCAAAATCTGGTGATTATTCCAAAATCTCCTTCCTACCTAATTTTAGCTTACTCCAAATCCTAAATTCCATTAACATAGAAACAAGATAATTAATTATTTTCTTTTTTATTTTTATATTTATCATATTTATACTTTCCATATTTATACTATCTTAGCATAACAAATTCAAAACAAAAAAACTAAAAAAGAAATCTCTAATGAAATCCTTTTTGTGGCACTATTGGATAGTAGAAAAAGTAAAGATAAATATGTGCTCATTGGTGAAAAACTTTATAAGGAACCAAATTATGGGCAATTATACTCTCTTCATGAGAAATAATGGATTAATAGAATCCCCCACATCATTTTTGATTCATATGTTGTGCTAGGGAATATTGCACATTTAAACAATTAATCTAATATTTTCTAGAAACATTCAATGATTGGCAATTTTCTAGAAATGAATAATTCTTATTCTTCTTACATGGGTGAACTTTATAAACCAATTGGGAAAAAATAATATGAATACTATACATTCCCTTCATTGATTACTCTTTTGGATGATGGATTGACATTGGTTGTGGAGGACACCATTGATGTCAACCTTGTCATCGAGGATATTCCATGCATCATTATGCTCAATGCATATCTCATTGAAAATGAGTAAAGTATCATTATAATCATTATAAATGAGTTAATTTATATCTTCCCATGGTTTTATTATAACATTTTCAATTAGATTTCTCCTTTATTTTTCATCATATTATGGCGCATCCAAATGTGAAACCTATCAAGAAAAAATTATAGAGGATGCATCTACATATTGCCATTTTGGTCAAGAAGGAACTTGAATAATTATTGAAATATATGTTCATAATGTCCATTTATTATTCTAAATGTATCTCTATCATCATCCCTATCACCAAGAAACCCTCTAAAATTTACATTTGCACTGATTTCATAAACATAAAAAAAGCATGTCTAAGAGATGATTTTCCATTCCACAACATTGAATATGATTCTCGACTCCAAAGTGGGATATGATATGTTATCATTTATGGGTGGATTTTTTATATATAATAAAATAAAAAATATCACTTGAAGACCAGTTTAAAACATCATTAACCACCTTATGGGGAATATTTTATTATCAAGTCATGCCTTTTGACCTGAAGAATGTTGGTGCTACTTATCAAATAGCTATGATTGTTATCTTACATGACATGATGCATGTTATTATAGAATATTATGTGTATGCCATCCTTGGAAAGTCTAAATAAATAAAAAACCATCTAATAATTTTGTGTAAAATCTTTGAATGACTCTCAAAATATAAGGTTAGATTAAATCCCAAGACATGTGTATTGAGTGTCACATCAGATGAATTGTTGGGTTTCATTATTTACATGAAAGGTATTTAAGTGGACCCATATAAGGTAAAGGCCATAACATAAATTATTCCACCATCCAATCTAAAATAATTATGTATCTTATAAGGAAAAATTTAGATGATTTATCGATTCACTTCACAAATTTTAGACCATTGTCATCCCTTCACACATGTGTTGAAAAAGTATACTTCATTTAAATGGAACAAGGATGGCTAGGAGACATTTGGTCAAATAAAAGCATATTTCTATAACCCAATAGTGTTTGCCCCTCTAATTCGAATAAATCCATTATTACTTTACATATCATCTACTCAACATGCCTTTTGGAGTGATTTTAGATCGACATAATGAAGATGCTAAATAACAAGTAATATATTAGTTGAGAAGGACATTAACTACCTATGATCATGATTATTCACCTCTTTAAAAGGTATGTTTAGTAGTATTTTCCACCTTAAAAAAATTAAAATACTACATACTAAACAATCGAATCATCATTGTAAAAGTTTATCCACTCAAGTGTATTCTATACAAAAGAACATTGATAGGTCATATGGCCAGAAGGATTATGACTCTAAATGAAATTTTATTTGAATACGCTAATCAAAAATCTATCAAAGGGTATGTCCTTACTAATTAAATAACATAATCTCCATTATCTAATATATAGCCATTAATATTTGGGTTTTTATGTGAGTCCACTTTTTCCATTGAAGCATCAAAATAGTGGAGTATTTATTTTCATGAGCCATTAACATCTTGTAGCTTAGGTGAAGCTGTTTTATTTGTAACACCACAAGGAGATCTCATACCTAAGGATTTTCACATTGGATTCCCATTTACATATAACATTTCAACATATGATGTCCTTCTTGTATGAATTTACATTTCCATCCAATGGTACATTAAATTATTTTTAGTCGTCAGTGATTATTAGTTAATCATCAATCATGTAAATGATCAATATCAAATAAAACATGACAAACCCATCACATAAAGTTCATGATAAATAATATTAATCAATATTTTGAGTATATATAATTTGACCAAGTACAAAGGGCCAATAAAAGATCACCAATGTCATAGATACTATTGCTTCACTTCTTGAAATGTCTTCAGATATCCATTAGTACCATTTCTTGATTGAACAACTCATCATCCCTACATATGATCATCTATAATATGAAATGGTATGTGAGATCGTTGGTCCTAGTTTACCCTGTTATAACAATATTTACATCTACCTTCATTATCACATTATACCAAAAGAATTATCATGTAACCAACATAAATACATCATCCATAACACATCTTGATATACTTTACTTAGCATAATGTTCTATCATATAGGGTATGATGGAACCTTGCTTCATTGCTTAAATTTAGGAGAATCTAATTTATGCATTAAGTTCATGAAGAGATTTATGGGGGCCATAATAGTGTAATTTTCCTTGATAATAAACTTATTTAAACATTATACCATTGAGAGACTATGGAAACTAATGCATGTTCATATGTATAAATTATCTTTTCTTGCCACAAACAAGGTGACCTAATTAATGCTCCATCACAAGCATTACAACTACTTATAACTCCTTGGACATTTTAAACATGTGGAATTGTTCGCATAGGTAAGATAAATCCCACTTTATCTAATGGTCATAAACACATTGTAAGCCCTAAAAAGTATATTTTAAAATGGGTTGAAGTATTCCCTCTCACTTATGTAATCATGAATCAAATATCTAAAGTTAGTTTTGATCATATCATTTATCAGTATGGCATCCCATCCACCATTATTTATGATAATGGAAAACCCTTCAACAATAAAGACATTAAATACCTCTATTCCTAATTCCATATATAGTCCACTCCTTATTAGCCACAAGGCAATAACCAAGTTAAGGCATCCTTGAAAAAATCCATAAAATCCTCAAAAGGATAATTAATAAAGCTTGTTATGATTGACATTTACAATTATTTCCTATCTTATGGGCTTACTAAACCATCATATATATTCAAACAATTGTTACAACTTATTGTATAATCTTCATATGATAAAAAATCCTACATATGGAGATTGAGACACCCTCCCTACATATATCATTCTAGAACACCTTTGATGATGAAGATTACAAAATTTCACAATTACAAGAGGATTAAATCCTTGATGAAAACATTGAATTATCTCAAAGCTTCTCAAAACATGGTTCATTATAAATATAAAAATAAAATAAAATATAAATATATTTATGTTTTTGACCTTGTGCTTAATTAAAATCAAAATAATGCAAATGCAGATCAAGAAAAAAAAGGGAAATTTTATCCTAATTAGCTGGGTCCATACATCATCACTGCTAAGTATGGTTTTAGTTCTTAAAATTTCATAACAAAATATGGAAGAGAGATAGATGATCCCATGAATATAATTCACCTCAAGTGTTTATATACTTGATGTACATTAAAAAAATCAAAAGGATAAAGAGAAATAAATCATACTAAAGTGAAAACCATTTTTATGGTGCATTAGATAGGTACTATGGTGAAAACCAATGTTTCTTTTGGCACCATGTCTAATGTTAATTATCGATGATTACACATGTTCTTTGGGATAATTACATATACTTACACATATATCCATACAATACATATAATCATGCAATACAAACCTTCTTGTTTTGACCTTGGTGGTCATTTATAGTTAATATAGGGTGCAACAGGTTTTGATAGATCAGAGTGTGGTAGCTTCTTTGTTGTAGTATATCAGAATGACATAAGGGGTAGTCTCAACACTTGATTCCTCTTCATCTAAATGTGTTTATGTCATAAATAACATCTTCAACACATCTTCAAAATATTCTTGAGGATCTATGTGTATCATATGAACTTCCTCTTGATGTAATTCATGTTATATTTCCTTAAAAGGTTCTAAAACTGATGAAGTAGAAGCAATCTCACTTGGCTTTCATTCTTATAACATCTTCTCTTCAAGTTTATGCTCTATTTTTTTCTCAACTTGTGTATTGACTTATGGAGGTCTATAAGGTTTACCACTAATCAAATTATATTTACTGGATCCCAATTGCCATCTATCATCCATTTTTTTATTTCTCTCTAGTCTTGACTCAGGCCTTAGGTTGTGTTCCTTCAACCTTCTGGTGACTTCAAAGTAAGTATATTCCTTGGTGTATATAAGATTAAATACACTAGGATTATTTTCATAGGTAACATTCAACATCCCTTTGTGCTTCAAATGCTCTTTAACCTTTCCATAAGGGTCCTATTATCTAAGTACATCAATCTGCAGATTGAAAGATGATCTATGCTTTGATTATGAATCAATGTCATCCCACAATCTAAAGGTTGTCTTACCAATATTCATAGGGAATATATGAAGGATTCCCTTCCTTTTATTTTTATAAAGACCATCAACACTATGGAATAATTGATAGGCTAACTCTTGCTCATCCAACTTATCTAGAACATGGCCAGGTAGCTTGAGAGGAGAATTATGAGTTCCCTCAATACTAATGGTTGTAAAATATAGATAAAATCATATATATCACATTAATTCTATATAATTATTGATTAGAGGGAGTACTCTTTCCATGGGAATACCATTTATATCCTCACTTAGAGCTGAGTAGACACAATCATACATGAACTGAATATGATCCATGTATTTAAAAATGTGTAATTTTGAAAAGTACTATAAAATAGTTTAGGTTCTACTTGGATATCATTCCCTTTGATTTTAAATATTTGTTGTTTCATATAGGGAATATAAGAGGTAAGACATAATGTAAAACTAAATTTTCTTCTTATGTGTAATTGCATGGATTTGTGTACTCAATGAGATACTTATTATCTCATCCAAAGGAGGGACAAACACCTTTACAATAATAAAGTAGACCATGGACACCCATACTAGGTCTACATATGTAGTGGTTACATTTCAACACAACCTATTCAACATTTTCATTATCATCATAAACCCTAGTCTAAATTGGGTGATAAGAATATTCTTATTGAGGACTAAAAATACTTGGTTCCCAAAATATAACCATATGGCAAGGGTGTCCAACAAATTGTGTTTTTTATCCCAATAATTGATAGAGGATAGGTCAATTTGGAGTTTGGGAAACTTATAATAGGACTCAAATACAAAAGTATAAATGTAAGACACCTTTTTGTGATTATGTTCATTAATTTTCATGCCTTTTTTTATATTGTTTTCTTTGAAAATGGGATCAAGAATATCGATGTAATGGACTAGCTTAGGTTTTGTAGTTACATAATGTAGGCCAGCCATCTGGATCACCACAATGTCATCATAAAACCTTTTGGCTAAGAGATTCTTCTCCTCTTCCTTGGTGATAGTTAACTGGGTCTTAACTCTCTAGAATAATTTTTACCAATTACTATCTCTTGTGTTCAAGGAAGTAGCAACTAAATTGGTGTCCTTGAAAACATGACCTTTAGTATCTATTGTCAAATATAGCTTGAATCTTCCTTTAAAACATGCTTATGTGATGTCATTTTTATTATCTTAATTAAATTATATAGTTAAAGATAATAATCCAATATTCTAGGTGCAATTATAGTGGAATAAGAGACAAATTAGGGCAATCTGTATCCTTAGGGATTTTCTAAAGATTTATTGTAGGGATTTAATGGTGGAAACTAGTTCAAACAATGAGCTTATGTGACTTATATTATATATTTAGATTTCACATTTATACCTTTTGTTGATGCATAAAATTATATGATAGGGGTTCAGAGTGTTTAAGAAACACTTCTTATTTTTAGATTCAAAGAATCTATTGCATGAGTTTTAGGTTGTGATATTCTTGATATATTTGGTTGAATAGAGGCAAAGAAAATGAACTATTTCACAAAATTTATAATGTAACTATTTGGTTTTTGGGAGAAACCATGACCTAATAGATTGCTTTTGAAATATAAATATGATCTATATTAAGTAGAGTGAATTATGATTAGAACCTAAAATCTAAAGTCTAATCTAGCATGAATATTTATAATGGAGCTAAACTAAAGTGATTTTATTAAAACATGGGCAAAATGAAGGGTGGGGAAGAAATAAGGTATTCAAATTTTAAATCTAGATATTATGACAGAGCTTAAATTTCATCAAGACATATACTAAACTGATATATGACATGAAATTACAAAGGCATATATCCTACCATATATTAGGCAAAAGTCTAAGGAAAAATTGAAATAATTCAAATAAGAGATCATGTTAACTTTAGAGATTTACTTCCACAAACAAATTGCATTAACACATCTATGAAGAAAGTATGGAAAATGAAATGAGCTAAAAATCCTTCAATCAACCTAGCTTAAGCAAAAATTTACAACTTTGTGTTCATATGAACATGTCAAGAATCCATACAAATAATTCAAATCTAGACATCCAAATAGATACTTGAGAGAGCAACCATAATAGAAAACACATAAATAAATACTAGAAAATATTTGTAGAATTCCTTGCTTGTATTAATTTCTCAAAGTTTACACAGTTTTTGCTCAAAAATTCCCTTCCCTTTAAAAATGACAATACCCCTTTTATAGAAGACTAAGGAGGTATGTTAGTCCATCATATCATATGACAATTATACAAGTTTCTAGGATAACTATCCTTATACAATGTTCTAGAATTAATGACACTTTTTAAAGGACTAAGCTATTAAAAATGCACTTTAAAAGATAGCACATGATTTTATAAAGAGAATATTCCATTTCAAAATAATATACATGTCAAGTTATAAAATCAATATACTTAAGTCAAAAAATTTGACTTTGAGACTGTTTTGTTGTTGCAGTCCTTTATCTCTATTATAGGATCTTCATTCCATAGTGTTGGTCATCAATTAAATTGAGGTTGATAATGGATTCCATGAAAAAATCCCTTAGTTGGTATTCTAGGCCTTTGATGTCTTTATTTTCCTTGTTCAATTCTTCCTTGATGCTCCTAGCATTTCTCATCTTCTCTTTAGTTGATAAAATTAAGTCCATGATCCTTTTTTTATCTACCCCAATCTTGCCTTGGCTTTGATTCCTTACTTCCTGCATGAACTGAGTAGCTTTATGTTTGAAATCTTCATTAGTGATTAACCCAAGGGGACTGAGTGAATTAGGATCCTTGATCAAACTCCAAAGTATGTGAATCATTATATTTTATAACTATTGGAGATCATTAGAGATATCTCCCATGCCCCTAGACCATTTTCTTAATGCCTTGATCTTATCTACCAATATTGCAATAGACATATTCAAATAGACTAGGTTGACTATTCTAAATTCAAGAATTTGATCCTCTATCAAAACATTTATCATGTCCTTCACCTTCTATCTTGAAGCCTACTATTTTCCAACTTGGCATATAGCCAAAGTACCTTGTTTGTTTACCAAGTCCTATTTTGACTTTACTACATTCAAATAGCTGATTAAGTCATACATGGTTCTTTCAAACTATTTGACCATGTCTCATGGTACTAACAAGATAGATTGTTCTTCTAAATTATTATTTTTCTATTTTAGGTCCATGATGGTAGCCTATATGAAAGGAATATGAAGATAGTGGAAACAATTCCTTTACACTAAACCTTGAGAGGAGAATATGCAAAAAAAATTGATTCTTATTACAAAATTAATATAAACACTTATAACTTAAAGTAATAGCATACCATAAAAAGTGACTACATGGTGAAAACCCTTATAGTATAAAAAACCCACACTCCAAATTAACCCAATGTATTATTCAATCAACAACAATACACCATACACTTACATAACAACCTTCTAGGAGCTTCACTAGTATACTACAACTAGGAGAAGAACTAGTTACATAGAACTTTAGTGCCTTTTCACAACTTTATAGATTAAAATATTATAAAGCTTAGCTACTTGCATACAATATTCACACAATCTTCATGCTTCTACAATTAAAAAGGAGAATGGTTTCTAATTATATAATTTACAAAGTAGATTACATGATGAAGAAACTTAATGGGCAAGGCAATAAATTCACCACCCTTTAGTGGCACCACTATTTATAAATAATATCATGTTTTTAGGTTTTTTATTTATTCACAAATGGATCCCCCAATTATGACACATCATCCTCCACTCTTACAAGCCTCCATAATTGCATCCCACTCTTACATGTGCCTCTAAAATGGAATAGTAAATTGTTCCCCATTATCCCATGTGACTCCACATGTTTCCAAGAGACTCTCCATCAAATTTTGACTTATCCTTCCACTCAAGATCATGAGGCCACATAGAAATTTTCCCCGTATCCATTATTTTATCATATTTCACCTAAATCAAAATTATGTGCATCACCAAAGATAACCATTTGTCTCATTAATGGAGTGGTAAGCCCCACTTCCACTCACATGCACTTACATCATTTAGATTCCTTGATGGGCCATGCCAAATCATCATAAGCCACATCAACACATACATCACCACCTACATCATCTACTACATCACATGCATAGTCATTACCAACTCACTAGTACTACCTCTCCACATGAATATTGATTGTGAATAGTGACTGTGAATATTATTTCATGAATAGTGTCTTGACTTTTCAAGGTTGAGAAACCTCATTTCCCAACATTTTCCCACTTATAAAACACCTTTAAAAACCCATAAGAATCATACTTACATGAACTTAAGAGCTATGGGCTAAAAGGCCCATAGACTCTGAATACCTCTGAACTTCTCTATGTTGATGGGCTTAGTTAATGAATCTAAAACATTCATCAAATTCCCTACCTTAATCAGCTCCAACCTACCATCCTCAACCATGTCTCTCACAAAATGATATTTTACATCAATATGTTTGGTCTTGACATGAATAGTTAGGTCCTTTTCTAGGCAAATAACACTCTAACTATCACAATAAACTATCACTAAACCCTATTTTAACCCAATATTAGAACACATCATCTTAAGATAAATGGATTATTTAAATTTATGAGTAGTTATCATATACTCTGCCTCTTTATTTGAAAATGTGACCACAACCTGTCTCTTACTCATCCAACTTATTGCACACCAAATAATGTAAACACATAAGCACTAGTGGATATTCTATTATCAACATCATCTACCCAATCTAAATCCATATAACCAAGAATGTCAAGAGGATGATCATCTCCAACCATTTTACCATGATAACATAAGGAATACTCTAAGGTAGACCACAAGTATCTAAAGACCCTTCTAACTACATCCCAATTAACTCTACCAAGATTAAACATATAACAGGAAATAACTCCCACTGCTTGGGCAATGTCTGGTTTATTATAGACCATAACATACATCAAAATTTTGACTGCACTCTGGAATGCACTCTAATCATGTCTTCCATCTCTAATGGGGATGTAGGACATTATGTAGTAGATAAATTCATTCCAATGGAAAAAGGAACACAAAATGGTCTAAAATCTTGCATGTTAAATCTCTATAGAATAGAATTCACATAATTACTCTAGCCAAGCCATAGCTTTCTATTTTGTCAATCTCTCTTAATCTCCATCCCAAGAATGTGTCTCACAGTACCAAGATCTTTCATCTCAAATTTTCCTAATAATTGGAATTTAAGATCGAAAATCAAAACTTTTCCATAAAAAATCTAATGGATGTCATTTTAGAGACAATATAAAAAATCTCACCATAATCAACACCCTCAACCTAAGAGTATCTTTTTTGCAATGAACCAAGTTTTGAACTTCTCAACACTACCATCTGAATTGATGTTTTTCTTGAATACCCAGTTACGTCCAATGGGATTAGGTCCTTCAGGTAATGGTACAATATTTTATGTATCATTATTCTTCAAATTTTCCATTTATTCTTCCATAACAACCTTCTAGGACTGTACATCATTCATACCCAAATATTCTTCTACAAATCTTATTTCATCAATGTTAGTAATCAAATTAAATATACATCTCCAATCATTATGAGAATACCTTAATGGTAGTTGACTATGACTTGTAGACCTTCAAACAAGTTGAGGTGCAGGTTCTTCTTCATCGACCTCATCTTCAAAAGATTCATTGCTCAATGAGCTCTCCTCAACTTCGTGTCTCTCTTGTGGCCTTGACTCAACTTTCTCAAGTGTAGGAGGAAGTTGAATCACATATTTATTTTCTATTTTATATGGTTGTAGTGTAATATAAGAAGGCTTAGTCTCAAAAAAATAACATTTTTAGAATAAATTACCTTCTCTATTATAAGATACCAAATCTTGTATCCTTTCACACCATAACTATATTTGATGAAGATACATTTCATAGCCTTGTTCTCCCACTTTTTCCACTTCTCTTTTAGCACATATGCATATGCCTCACAACCAAAAACTCTAAGATGTCTCAATGAAGGCTTTCAGTTAGACCATACATCTATAAGAATTTTATCAACAAGTTGTGATGTAGTAGACCTATTGATTAGGGAGTAAGTAGTGGTTATAGCTTCAGCCCAAAACTTTTGTTTTAGTCTAGCACCACTAAGCATACTCCTATCCTTCTCCATCAATGTCATATTTATTCTTTCTATAACTCCAGTTTTCTATGGTGAATATGGATTTGTCTTCTATCTCTATATACTACAATCTTTACATAATCTATCAAAATTATTAGAGCAAAAGTCACCACCATTGTCAATTCTCAAACACTTATTTTTCTTTCCAGTCTGTAACTCAACCATTGCTTTAAAATCTTTAAAATGATTGAAAAATTTAGATTTACTCTTTAAAAAATAAACCCATGTCCTTCTACTATAATGATCAATAAATGAAACATAATATTTTTATTTTGAAATTGAAGGAACATTAATAGGACCAAATACATCAAAATGAATAAGATCTAAAACACCACTGGATTTATGAGAACTAGAGTAGAACTAAACATGATTATGTTTACCATAAACACAATGCTCACAAAATAAAATTCAATATTTTAATCAATCAAACCTTCAACAAGGTTTTTATTCTTTAAGGCCCTTAGGCCTTGTTCACCAATGTGGCCAAGTCTCTAGTGCCATAACATAGTCTTCTTTGCAGTAAATTTTAACTTGATAAAATGAGTACCCTTAGATACCCAAAAATAATTACCATCTATATAAATGGTGATTTATTTTTTATCCAATGGATTATCCTTAGATTTGGTCTTTACAAAAGTACTATTACACTCAATTGTACATGCATCAAGCTTGTATAATGTGTCAATCCTAACACCTTTAGCTGTAACCATAACACCTCTAACCATCTTAAAATCTACTTCATAAAATACAACCTTCATATCTGCATCTATTAGTTTTCTCATAGATAATAAATTATGAGCTAGCCCTGGGATATGCAACATACCATCAAAGTGTTTAATCTTTCCATCTAGAAATCTGATTTTAACTCTACCACAACTAACAATGGTTAGAAAAAAATCATCACCCAAGTACACCTTACCTCAATATATTCATACTTATAAAACCAATTTCTATTATATTTCATATGGTAAAATGCATTTGAATCAATTAACCATGCATCATTACCTATATGGCTTGTTAAGGCTATAATGAAAGCATCACTACCTTCTTTCTCAAATTCAAAATCATAATCGTATTTCTTCTTTTTATTATTTTCCTCTTTTCACTCTAATTGGTAGTGAACATGATTTCCACACTTACAACATCTCACCTTAGACTTTCTAGGATATTTGGATATCCCCTTGGATTTGGATTTAGACTTTTCATGCTTCTCATTATTCTTACATATTTTTTTAGATCTTCCTTGAACATGCAGGGCCTCTTAGGTACTAATAGAAACTTTCCTTCTCATTTATTTAGAAATTAAGGAACCTGCAACATCCTCAAATTTCAAAGTTATATAATTACTTCCTATAGCCATAAAAAGAGAATCCTATGAGTCAGACAAAGAACAAAGCAAAATTTGGCATCTTTCTTCCTCATCCATTTTAACACCAACTAATACTAATTGAGCTAATAGAATATTAAATGCTTCCAAGTGGTCTACAATTTTTCCACCTTCTTCCATTCTCCAAGAATATAATTTCTTTCTCAATAAAATTTCATTAATAAGAGATTTAGCATGGTAGATCTCACCTAGTTTTTTTCCATTACTTCTTTGTTGTAGTCTCTTCATGGACATTAATTAGTATTGAATCTGTCAAGCATAATCTAGTGAGACCTTTGTCTTTCTATTCCATCACATTATACTTAAATGCTTTAATTGGATCTACAGGTTTCTAGAAATTCTTATCAATGGCATCCCATAGATCATGGTCAATTAACAGATCTTTCATCTTCAACTTCCACATCTCAAAATTATTGCTTGAAAACTTTTTAACCTCCACTATCCCTAATGTGCTTTCCATTTTAAAATTACTTCAATAAATAACTCTGAATATCTTCTTTCACAAGCTCCTACTCAAGATGGATTAGTTCAAAACATCCAAAAAACTCATAACTAGAATCAAAACTGGCCAGGGTTTGATACCACTTGAAAGGAATGCAAATATAGAAGAAAAATTTACTTTACACTAAACCTTGAGAGGATAATATGAAAATAAATTTGATTCTTGTTACACAATTAAAATAAACACATATAACATAAATTAATATCATACCATAGCAAGTGATTACATGGGGAAAAACCTTATGGGAGAAAAAACCACACTCCAAATCAACCCAATGTATGGCTAGCTCCCTTAATGTACCACTTTGGATCACAACTACACCTAAACTTTGTGAGCAAAAAGGGAGAGATAAAAATGAAAGAAAACTATCCTAAGGGAGGTGATACAAAAATAATTTGATGACTGCCAACCAACTACATGTTACACATGAGAACAAGGGACTAACCAACCAAACACTTCTCCAATCTAAATCTTCTCACATCAATGTTATTTTATGAGGTTATGGATGAATGTTTAGGCTAGGACTAGACAAGATGCCTTGAATAACATTAATTAATTGAATAACTCACTCAACCTTGACACTTCCTAGAATAATTCACATTCCCTACAAGAATAAGCTTTCCAACAGTAAATAGGTGAGAGAATGAAACAACAATTCTAAGGAAAAAACAAGTCATCACTAAGAAAAATCAATCATCCAAGTAAAAACCACTATGAATAGGCATGGAAGAGGTAAAAATTAGTATTCTTATTGATCAAATGGTATGAAAATGAGTAGGGATTTGCCATACTCAGGTGGATCATAAATTACAAAGGCTAAAATGGCTAGTTCTTATAAAACTAGAGAGAGAGAGAGAGAGAGAGAGAGAGAGAGAGAGAGAGAGAGAGAGAGAGAGAGGGGGGGGGGGAAGAAGAAGAAGAAGAATAAGAAGAAGAAGAATAAGAAGTACAAATTTCATAAAGACACTTGTAAAGTTGAGAAAAGGAGTTAATTATGCATGAGAAAGGAATATGAAATGAAACATGAAATTTAAGGAGGCAAAAATGTCTATACAAGGCATGAAATTCATGAAAACTGGCATGAAACTCTTATATTGGCTCAAAAATTACCTTCATCATCCACACCTATAAATTTTGACAAATTGACTAGGGACATGTCTAATGATTGTAATGATAAGGAATGATTTGATGCATGCCTCTCCATGCATTGTTTGTAGTCTTGGTCATCTCAAATCTTCCCAAAATAAGCTATCATGATATGTAGTCTAAAAACTCCTCTTTCCCACACTTTACACACTTGACATCAAATTTATCTTTAGTTTACCATTAAAATCCACAAAATGGGGTGGATGACATGTTTCAAGACCTTCTATGCCCTTAGAGGCATTAGTAAAACCTTAAAAATCCCTCCACTTGAAGTTATCACCCTTCTCAATAGCTTGGTCACTATGCCAGCTTTGATTAGCTAAGATGAGAGCTATTATTTGAAAAATTAGGAGCTTTTTTTAGTCATTAAATTAAAATAGTTATTAAAAGTCTATATATTCCTCCCAAACTTTATTTCATCTTTAGACTCCTATAACCTATAAAACACATAAAACAATCAAAAGTACCTTATTTTGTACCCTATATGTATAATTTCATACAGTCTAATAGGATAGGGAGGATCCTGGGAGAGTATTATACAATCTCCAATAATAATCTTTGGCAAATTATTCCATTATAATATCTTTCTATCTCCATTTCCTCAAATTGGTCCTTATTTAAGGGTTTGTAAGGGTTTTGAGTTCTTTCTGTTCTTAAGGTCTGTTCATGAAGCTCTGACATTTAAGTTGAAAAAAAATTCCACTAGTATGATTTTCAAAGACCCTATTAACCTCCCTAAACTCCTTTTTCTTCCATGAAAATCCTCCAAGAATATGTGAGCACTTCAACCTAGCATATTGAGTTCTCCCTTTGCTTTGCATAGGCCTAATGTTGACTTTTTGCCCCAAAATGAATTCATTGTGATTACTATGCATTATAAGATATTTTACATGTATTTAAAGACCCTAAAAAAATTTACCAATCCATTTTAATTCTTTCATAAGGATGGAATTTAAATTGACCTCCTCTTTGGCTTCTAGGCCTCACCATGCTTAATAGGCCTACTCGTAAACCTAGCGACCTAAAACATACTATTGGGATTCATCCTCCTCAAAAAGGTTCCTCATGTTTTATTAGATTCTTTAAAACTTATCAAAAATTCTCCCAAGGTCCAAATATCTCTTTGTCTACTCTTCTCACTTATCTCGCAAACCTATAGGTTTTATGCACAAGGGAAATACCCTCTATCTGAGATAAAATAAAGGCTACTTCCCCTATTTACTCATACCATTTAGATGTTTGATAGGGCTATCCAAGTGGTAAATATTATCTATACCAAATTTTATCCCTTTATCTTATCCATATACCCCCAACCTCAACAAAACCCAAGACAAACTTGTGCAAAATGGACTATATGCAAGATTTCCTCCAATGGATTGTATGCAGCTTGTTTGGGGCTATATTTGTACTTGTTTTCCATATCAAGACCCTATATAAAAAATCATTGTCATAATGAAAATTTTCTATATCTGATCACCATATCAACTTTCCATATACCCTTTTCTTGCACTTTTGGCATCAGAAACTATGTGCATAAATTCTTGACTATATTCTTGCTTTAGAGGGTGCCCTGCAAACGGTTTACGATGTGATAAAATTTTAAAATAGTTCATGGACATATTTAAAACTTACAATATATTTTATGAATGATTTGGACCTATTTATTACTACTGTGAATATACCAATTACTCAAAATTGTAACCCTTTTGTTCACTGCCTAAGACAATCATTTATAATGGCTATAGGTGCATATTTTCAAATAAAATGGGTATTTATAGGTGTTTACCTAATCAAATATTCACACCCTAACCTATATTTTGTCATCATGTTCAGCCAATTTCTTATCATGCTTTAGGTCCTCAAGAATGAAACACCTTCTCAAACATGCACCTTAGGCTAGTTGTAGGTGAACAATTTGGAAATTAGGTACACCTTTAGGTGTGTTTGGGGAACAAAATCTTGCATATCAATATTTTATTAATGATATTTATATTCATGGTGTGTCTTTGATTTCACAAGGAAATTAAAAGTATGATAACATGTCTTACTATCACCTTGGAATGTTGAGATCCCTTGTACCTTGAAAACCTATAGATATTATGGCTTGGATTTAGTGGTTCAAGGGGCATCTTTAGGTCCCTAAACAACTAAACTCCATCAAAACTCTTCCTTAAAATTTTTTATAATTCCTTGTAATTTATGGAGGCTTCAATATAAGGTCATCAATATGCATAAAATTTCTTTGTAACCCTATTGCAAAATATCAATAAAACACCAAGGAACTCTATTTTACATTTTTGGGGATTTCATCCCATAACTTAGTCACTACCTTTTAAGAGATGGTTTACACTTATACATACCCATTTTAAACTCAAAATAAGTCTTTCCATGATCACCCACATTCTAAGATTCAAGGGAAATCTTTACCATACCCAACTTCCCCATACCAAGACTTTCATAACTCTATAAGCACCCCATGTAGGTGCATATTCTAATATGTAGGCAATAACTATGAATTTAGGTAGTGGACATGGTTATGAATATTCAAATGAGTTTTGAGACTCATCAAATATTTCAAATAAACTCTTTTAATCATCACAAACCTTGTTTAGCTTAGAAATTTCCATCCAACATGTTGGTACTCATGAGGATACTGGTAGATGAACATTTTCATTTATGTAGGCAGTAAGTATGAGGATGTAATGGATAGTGATATCATGAATTTGACATTATGAAAAACATCCATGGTTTTTAAAATGTCTCAAAAAACATATCATGGTCCAAAAAACTCGAGGAAAATTTTTATATCATGTTTCAACACTTGAAAACTCCTCTAGGCACATATCAATGGCATACTAAATGCAAATGTTGCACATGACTACATAGTCCTTTCTTTTTCTTGCATCAAATGAAATATTGAATCACTAATTTATGTTGATAAAGGATACACCACGACCTTAAAATTTTCAAAACACCTCTATGAACATGTTATATGGGCCCCATGCATGTAGTTCACCATGAGTACAAGTAAAAGTGGGTAAAGAGTTGATTGTGCATGCCAATGGATTGTAAACTCAATACTATTTACCTTGGATATCAAAAAATTTAAAATAATGATATTACCATGATAATTTAGCTGAGTGAAACACCATGTTACATCATTTCAAATCCCTTGTAGATAAATAAGCCTTTTGTAAATGGTGGAATTTGAGTGCAAGTTTAGTATTAACACCCTCCTGCAAAGTGAGTTGTTTGGAATATCAAATCAAATTGAAACATGAAAATAAACATAGCGATATTTTTAGGAGGAAACTAACATTATCTATAATTATCATAACCAACTGGATTATATGAAAGTTCCAAAACCAAAGCAAAACCTATAGGGTGCCCAAATTAACAAGTAAAAAAACATAGTCAGCTTGTAAATTATGGGTCATAAATCATGGTCAACCAATATTAGAAATATTGTTATGCAAATAGATATATATGAGTTTACTACCACCTCCTAAATGTGTTTGACCTGTAACCTCTTCTACTAACCGTACCAAGCATGAATGTATTGATCAATTTTGCATGTTTAAAAGGGAAAGAAAGGAGTAGAATAGTTTTTGGCCTTTTTATCACTTTAAAATGATATAAATCATTAATAATAGTTTTATTAAGATTAATATATGTTCCATCACCTTCTCCCATGTGTCACCTTGCCCCATGGGCTATACAAGTGCCAAACTCTTCTCTTTTCCCAAGAAAACCACTCTTTCTTATGAAAAACCTATCAATTTTCTATTATAACAATGTATTAAGACTTGTTAGGACACATGGTACATGAAATAATCCTTTTTATGACATCACACTTTCCAAAGAGGTTTATAAAACTCATTTAATGCTATATTTATGGCCCCAAATGACTCCAAATGATACATTGGCTAATATGACTAATGACCAAAGCTAATGTGATATATAATAGCATTGAAATACATATAATACAACCTATGACATAATAATAGACCAATTATAAACCTATAAATACCAATTTTTATCCTATAGGGGTCCTAATTAGACCTATAGGGTCAAATTTGGTCAACAATTACATGATAAAGAAACTTAATGGGCAAGGCAAAAAATTTGCCACCCTTTAATGGCACCACTATTAGCAATAATATCAAAATTTTAGGCTTATTATTTATTCAAAAATGGATCCCCCCTTATGACACATCATCATCCACTCTTGCAAACCTCCAAAACTGCAGCCCACTCTTACATGTGCCTCTAAAATGGATTAGTAACTTGTTCCCCACTATCCTATGTGACTCCACATGCTTCCAAGAGACTCTCCATTATATTTTTACTTCTCATTCCACTCAAGATAATGAGGCCACTTATAAATTCAACCCATATCCATTATTTCATCATTTTACACCTAAATCAAAATTATGTGCATCATAAAAGATAACCAGTTATTTCCTTAGTGGAGTGGTAAGCCCCATTTCCATTCACATGGAATTACATCATGTAGATTCCTCCATGGGCCATGAAAACTCATCATAATCCACATCAAAACATACATCACCATCTATATCACCACTTGCATCATTTGTGACATCACATATACAAGCATTACCAACTCACCACTGCCACCTCATCACATACATAGTGATTGTGAATAGTAACATGTGAATAGTGTTTTGTGAATAGTATCTCATGAATAGTGTCCTGACTTTTCAAGGTTGAGATACATCATTTCCCAACATTGTAGTTTTTTTTGATCTTCTTAGGCTAATTCAAGAACATCTTCCTCAAAAAATAGGATCTTCATCGGGTTTCTATCTTTGATTCTGAGTCAAACTAGTCAATGGCTCCACTTTTTGATACATAATTTCTTCACTTCTTTTCATGACCCTTTTTCTATCACTCTCTATAATCCAATAGTTTTTTAATAAAACTTTAATACAATTATATATTTTGTCACATGTGGGATAGGGATCTCTATTTGTGATGAAATTGTTGAATCACTTGGTGTCACCAATCTCCCTGATTCCTCTTCCTACAGAACAATGATCTAGGGTTTCATTTTTTATTGCAAGGGGATATTGGTATACCTCACCATATATTTATGATGATGCATAGTGGGCACTCTTTCCAACCTTGTTTCATAAATGAACCATTCTATAATTGGTGGTCCATACAGTAAGTTATCTTTACTGAATAAGTTTACCTCTTTCAAAGGTGGTATCACTTTGGGTCTCTTAGACTTTGAGAAAAAGGTTGTCTCAATTTTCATTTTTGGAGTATCAATAGGTATCTTCCCTTATTTCTCTTAATTCTCACTCATTTCTTAATTTGGAAGTGAGTAAGAAACTAGTAAAAGGGGTGTGTAAAGGAATACCTAGTAAAAATGCACACATGATTTAAACAATGATGAGAACTCATTTTTGTCTTGGAAGGAATAACCTATAGATAATAACACTATAAAATGGGTTGTTAGTAAGATAGTTGAGTGGATTTCCTAGTGTGAGCTAGATCCAAGAAGCATATGGTTGCTGGGAGGCTGTCAATCCACTATTTATAATAATTAAGTTGATGTAGATGAAAATAAAGAATACTTAAATTCAATAACATGAAAGTAAATGTATGAAAGAATAAAAAATTAAAATTATTTTTAAATAAATGACTAAAAATAGAAAAATTAAGTCAATACTCATGCTAAAATAGATAGCGTCAGGTTCAAAAATTCAAAGAAGTCTCTATAAATAGGTAGTAACATATAAAGTAGGGTTTAATTGAGGTAGAGGGACTAAAATAGCTTACCATTATTTTGACACAATGACCATCGATTATTGGGTGAACTGTTAATGGTTGGGTTTACCATCGACACTTAAGTTATTGTCAACAATTGAGGTGACCATCGATGGTTAGGCTAACCATCAATGATTGCCTTTGTAATTATAGAAATGTTTATAAAAGGAATTGTAGATTGGGTAGATGGTTATGTGAGGGTTGGAATATGGTTTTGCTCAGAAAGAGAAGGTTGGAAGATGAATTTGATTAGGTCAAGGTAAAATCAAATGAAATGAATAAATAAGTACAAATTTACCTACAACTTGTTAGATAACTAAAGTAATTTGGCCATAGTGATAGTACTTTGGCCTTCAAAAATGATTTAGATAGAGGTTCAAGTTTCTATTAATATTTCTTTCTTACTAAGGGGATGATCGATACTTGTGTAAGAATTATTGATAACCTGGATGTGGATTTGTGGATTTATCTATCATTTTCACTTCCTACTTCTCTCCTTCTATAGGATGAAGTTACTAATTGTGTAGGATGAAGTTTCTAATCAAGATGGAAGATAAACTTGCCTATTACAATGTTTTAAAGGTTGTTAGCATTGCATAAGGGAACTTTATAAATTAAGCCATGATTATCTCATACACAACTAGAATTGGATTTAAATCAGGTTTAATGACCTAACTATTAATGGTCAAGCTAACAATTGACAGTTAAGCTGACCATTGGCAATAGAGTTTCTAAGGCAAAATGGGTGAAAATAAGTTAAAATAAGGTGAATTAAAAGGTTAAGTTAGTAAATTAATAAATGGGCTAAGTCAACTAGGTGGTTAACTAGCTTCAAGGTCGAGTAGGGTTTTACAACATTTTGACATCTAAAACTATGTAATTTTTGAGTGTTTACATCCTTATATTTTGATCCCATTTTCTCTGCATCCATTCATTCATTCTTTATATACCACAACCCTTTCCACATTTAATACAAAAATTAGTTTTCCCTTTATTTCTATATTTTGTATTACATCCTAAAAACTCTAATGCATATAATTATTCCAAAAATATAAAAACATCAATTTTTTTTTATAAAATACCAAAAATAGTGATATAAAACCACAAAACCTATAGTTTTTTTGAGAAACCTTGTTTAACTCAAGCATAAATCCTTGATCAATATTTAATCAAATCTTATTCATTCCAATATTCATAAAACCCAATCTTGTATATTTTGCCTTGTTTAGGGAAAGTCAAGTCATGAAAATTATTTTTCACGATATTATTTCCTATTCACTCACCTACATGTATCATTAAATAATATATCTTAGTTTCAAAAAGTGAATATGTTGGCAACTCCTTTCTATTTTGATTTGTAATAAAGAAGGGGACTCCTCTAATTAATATAAATTGATCCTTAATTTAGAAAGTATATTGGAGGGAAAAGATATAAAAAAGGGAAGGAGATTCATTTTGAAGACTCGTGGCTAGGATCTTCATCATGTTATCATATCATTGAGCCTTCACATGGGGATTTTAACTTGATTAATTGACAAGATGTTTTATGTTCATTTTATTTTTGGGTTTGTGTGTGTTTACTCGATTTCTTTTTTCTTTTTTGTTCCTTGACTTAGTACATATGCATCAATAGGGTCATCATGGTTTTTCCATATCATGGTGATTTCTCTCATTTATACTTGAGTCCATCCATTGGCATATGCTAATAATGTTTTTCTCATTTTTACATACCATAGTGTATTTATGTCATTTATCTATTGGATTAGGGATCAGTCCTTATGCACATTATGTCCAGATCACCATGATGTTTTATATCATGGCGCATAATATTCTATGGTCCATCAAAAATCAAGTTACAAAGTATATGAGGAGGCATGCTAAAATCGACGGTATATTCTCCTTACAAAATTTATCCATCCATTAACATCCATAATAAAATCTAATTTGTTCATCCTTATTTTAATAATAAAATTAAAATCAACATCAATCATCATCTATTTTATTCTTCATCATATTTCCTCCCATTCAAGGTAAATACATTTGCCTAAGGTCCATTAGGACTATGTAAGTAGTGTTCATTTACTTGGGTTTTCTCAGGTAAGCTAAGATAATCTTAATTATCATTATTACCATTCATTTATATTCTTAATAATTTCATTCCATTCATCATAATAAATTATTCATTATATCAATACCCATCACTTCATATAGTTTGGCTTGCCAATAAACTCTAAACACCCATTTAACTTGTCAATCTCTTCTAACAAGATGATTGGCACCTATCCTATCCCTTCACCTTCTTGTCCACTTATCCTCCACTTTTTTATCAACCCGTTTCATACTTTCCATTCCATTCTCATATCCAAAACCACCGCTTGATATACTATTTGGCTAATCACCTTCATTACCATTAATTTTCCTATCAATGCTTAGTTGATTATGATACCACCTAATTCTTCACTATCATGTCATAATTTTTGTCTCCTTCTTCCAGTCTTTTTCCATTCCATTTATATTTATTCCATGTTCTTCCTTACTTTTTCATCACCAATCTATTTTATCCTTAGACTAATTTAGACCTCTTTTTACTTCTTTCATTTCCTCCTACGTCTCTCATCATCCCATTCCCATGCATGATAACTAATAGTCTCTCACATATGCTTTTAATTCCCTAATATACTATTTCTTAGAAAATTAATTTCACCTTCATCTTTAGATTTCATTCTTAATATCATTTCTTGGTCTCATTTCAAATTTATTGTCTTACATGATTTCACTTGGTTTACTAATAGTCTCTCACATATGCTTTCAATTCCCTAATATACTATTTTTTAGAAAATTAATTTCACCTTTATCTTTAGATTTCATTCTTAATATCATTTCTTGGTCTCATTTCAAATTTATTGTCTTACATGATTTCACTTGGTTTACTTTTCGAGTTTCATATCAATACTTCTTCCCAATAATAGCTCATTTAATGATATTTATCCTTTGAGAATACTTCTATAAAAACCCTTTTATTATTATTTAAGTACGAACTCATAATCAATAATTATGAGGTTCTTCATCCTTGCCATCATCTTTATCTATGACCTCATTGTCTTCTTAATACTTATTCCTCCATCTCAATGTTAGCATCAGCACTAGTTGACCACTATGTTTCCCATTATCCTTACTCTCACATGAATTCTAGTAGTAAAAACTATGGTGTATCTTAGAGTTTCCTCTTTCTAATATTTTTAATCTTACATTTGTTTAGTAATGATTTTTTAAGGATGTTTATCTTTTGAGAAGTTTTCCATAATTTCTCTTTTGTTCTTATCTAAGTAAGTACTCTTACTCAGTACCACTTAGTTCTTCAACTTCATCATCCATTTATTTGAGACCTCATTGTCCTCTTCATCCACTTTTATCCATCTTATCATCAATAGTTAGTGTGTGGTAACTAGCTTGTACCTCTTTTACATCCACACTTAACTAACATAGATATTTGTTTGTGTAAAATTACAACAATACATAGTGTAATTCTTGATTTAATGTAGTAAATTTGATTGGGTTTATTTCCTGATACATAAACATATTACATCTCAATGTTTTATCATGTTGTTCATGGTAATTTCTTCTTATCATTATCTTTCTCCAATTACTCATTTGACATCAAGGCTAGTTTCCTTCACTCTTCACATCAACAAACATTTGTAAAACTAGTTAAAGTTTGTTGAACCATATTCATCCTTGTTGATATCCATAATTACATCATCACATCATTCTTCCATAATTATTTCATTAGTTTTGGGAATCCTCATATACATAGGCTTTTTTTTACTTCTTCATTTTCTAAAATTTCATTATACAATACACACATAAATTTGAATCAAAATATCACATATTTGAAATACACATCACTTCGATCATTCATATTTTATTGCAATAATTTATTTCCTAAGCCAATGATTGAAATCTAACTCCCCTATTTCATCTAGCTTAGGGCATAATAAAGTTTACCACTTACCCCAAATCTACCCTGTTGGGGACAAATCAATTCATCATCATTAGAACATCAAATAATTAAATCATTATCTCAAATTATTTTATTTCGTCCCTAGGTTAATATCATTCATTCATAATCATACCACCTTAAATGGAGAACTACATTTGGCCTAAGGTCCATTTGGAATATGTAGGTAGAACTCAGTTACATAATATTTCTAAGGTAAGCTCAAACATTCTTGCTTCCCATTAACATTTACCTAATTTTATATTTAAACAATGCAATACATTAAAAACTTGATCTATTGTTCCAAATCAATTAATCAATTATCAATCTAAGATTACAACTATCACCCTACTTGAAGAAAATCAATCTTGTAGTTCCATTATTGAGATTGGTCATTCCTTAATCTAACCTACTTGGGGTAAGTTAAGAACACAAATTTATTAGGATATTTTTCCCACATATGTCTTTCTTGGGTAAAATCAAAATTTGGATCTTATCTCAAGATTTATCCTTCCCAAATCTTCCCTAGTTCAAGCATTTCAATTCATAGAGGATCAAAGAATAAAGAATTAGCTTGAGTTGGTTAATTGCATACACAAATCAATATCAACATTAAATATTGTATACCCACCCCTTATTTTTCTTCACACACCTATTTTTATTCAATTTTAGCCTTTTCATACCTTTTGATATCTCATTTATATCCGTCATCCCTACATGTCCTCTCGAGGGGGCATCATACATAAAAATATTTCATCATCATCATCATCATCATCATCATCATCATCATCATCATCATCATCATCATCATCATCATCATCATCATCATCATCATCATCATCTATTTTTTCTCTTCCTTTTATTTGGATTATTATTTCATTAAAATGTTGTTACTCCACTCATTGTGTGCCAAAATACCTTATCAAAGATGGTCCAAATGTAGACACTTAAATTTGGACAGTTCATGTCAATTTTAACTAATCAATATTTTATTTTCACTAACATCCCTGACCTTCATAGTTCATTAACCCTTAGCTAATTAATTCATTTATTCCATAACCAACTCCAATCCCATAAAATTTTCAACCTATTTCATTAATTAATTAATTTAAATTAGTTATCTAGTCCTTCTCTAATTCCATAGATTTTGAATATCCATAATTATTAAAAACCAAAAATTATATAACCCTCATATTATGACATCATCTTCCACTGCCTTCCACTTTAAAATTTTCAAATATGCCATATGCTCCACCTATCCCCCATCATATGAATTTTACAATCCAAATATTCCACTTTTCAAATTTAAATGATGTCACAGGCTCCACTTATCCCATATCATCTAAATTTTATAGTCTAAAGATTCATCTTTCTAAAATTCAATGATGTTATACGCTCCACCTATCCCTCCATCATCTAAAATGTATAATCCAAATATTCTACTTTTTAAATTTAATGATACACCTGAAATACCACTAACCTCCACCATAAAATTAAATTATATCATTTAATCCTCCATGGGACCAAATTCCACACCTACTTCCCACTCCTAACATTATCACTAAATAATATAATAATCTTCCATCAATTTAGTCATTTTGCACCATTGATCTCTAACCAAGATCAATCAATCTTATCAGTTAGATGAAATATATAAATGGAGCCACTTGATTACATCTCCACTATGTTTTAAATATACAATGAATTGCATTCTAAATACTAACCATCAAATATTTAATTCATCAATCCAACCAATCAAAAATAAACATTATAAAGAGAAGTACTATGAAATTAAAAACATGCCTCAACCAAGCATTTGTCACTACAATCAATAATAAATATGAACTACATCTAATCTATAAAGGATTAAGTAAAGGTATGCTATTTGGTATTTGTAATCCCCCCTTCTTCAATTTATTTTTAGATATCTCATTTAAATTAAATTAGAATATATTATTTAGCATTTCCATTTATTTTGGATTTTGCCTAACCATGTAATAATTATGTTCTTATGTTACAGTCATCATTTGAGAGGTTTAGTTTTGCTTTACATTTTCATTTCTAAAACACTAGTTTTCACTTCCTGTCAGTGATATTATGTTAAAAAGAATCACCTCTAGTCATTTATATATGCATGGTTAATGGAAAAAATTCCCTTTTTTGCATGGTAAACCTTGATATTTTAGCATTGTTAGAGTTCCATTGAACATGTCTTTTGGTTGTGTTACCACTGTAGTCACTCAAATTTATTCTTGAATACTTGATAATGTTAATTTTGACCCACTTTAACTTTAATTGAATTGAACACTTAGTATGGAATTATTTCACTATCTCACCCTATCCTAAGTACCTATAAGCACCTATCACTTTCTATGTTATTATATTATGATAAAAATATTATTAATCTTAAAAACATCTCTAAGCACCTACATGGACATATCACATCATAAATTTCACACATTACCTATTAGGATAAAATTAAATATTATAGGTCAATAGTGGTATTCTAACATGACCCCTATGTGTCAATTTTTTATTTAAATTGACTAACATATACTTTTGAAATTTAAACCCTCTCTTATGGATTGGTCCATATTTTTATGATAATTAGTGTGACTTTTTTCACTTTTGGATTACTAATAAGGCACATATAAATAACCTATTCTATCATTTGGAAATTTCAATATTGATGCACATTGACACTATTTCACACTAGGCCAATTTTAATATTATTGATGAATATGATTATAATCATTAGAACTACTCCTTATCCATGTCAATACCCTATCATATCCAAGTCAAAGTAAAACATTATCAAGTACTCAATACATATCTAGATGCATACATGAAGAAAAAGAAGCAAAATCGCATAAAGCACTCTAAGTGGGAGATTTTTATGGGTTTGATTTACCTCTATGGAATATTATATATGAATGTAATGATCAATCATTATAGGGTTCATTAGGGTCATCTCATTGCATTACACTCCACATTTATATTTTTAGGTTTTCAACTATTGCAAGCCTTATTAGGGTTTTAATTTTGAGAAAGTCATTTTCATTTCATTCACATGTATAAATGCATAATTTATACATGCATATGTGTTTTAAGTAAGCATAGGTGACTATGATTTTATTTTATTATTTTTTAGTAGAGGATAAAATAGACTAGTAGAGGAAAGTAGTGAGAGTCAATATTACCCCTTACCTAATGATTTATAACCTAATCAATTACATTAACTATTCTAGTTGCACATATAGGTTATTCTTAGTTTATTATTTACATCTTTCTATTAACATGGTCAAATTATAAACATAATTTAGCTAAGTATTAGTTGTTCTCTTTACCATTTTCTTATCTAGCTTTCATTCATTCATTCATACATTATCTATTTTAGTGATTTTACTTTCATTCGAATAGTTAAATTTGATTTACAACATTTTTTATCCTTCAAATCATTTTATCTTAATTAGAGTTAGTAAATAAATTAATTTTAAATTCTAATAAAACATATTGGTGAACCTATTTATTTCTTGAATATTTCCATTACTTAGGTTTCCCTTAGTGTTCTAAACTTATTTACATGATTTTGAAAAATTTTATCAATGTTTTAGATCTAATATTTGATTTCCCATTATTCTCTATTAAAATAGTAAGTTTTATTTTTTACCCTAGGTTGTCACCCATATTTTACTATTAAGGATTATTTTTGTAGGCTTGGGTCTTATCCTCCCACTTGTTCAACTCATATTTGATCCATTAAAAAAAAAATTATTTTATTTATATTCTTTATGGTTATATATGTTTTATAAAAAAAAAATTTTTGTTCTCCAAAAATTTGGATTTTCTAAAATTTACAATTTCCCAGTTTTAGTAAATTTACTGAAGGGATGAATGGTGTACATAATTTTTTATTAATTTATGGGTTTTGTCTATCTAGAGTTGTTGATTATTTATTGTGTGTGTGTGTGTGTCTATATATATATATATATATATATATATATATATATATATATATATATATATATATATATATATATATATATATATATATATATATATATATATATATATATGAATTATATTTAATATTCCTATCTGACACTCTATATTTTGAATAATCATTACTTGAATTATAATGTATATACCAAGAATAATATATATATATATATATATATATATATATATATATATATATAAATATATATATATATATATATATATATGGGTTATTCTTGGTATATACATTATAATTCAAGTAATGATTATTCAAAATATAGAGTGTAAGATAGGAATATTAAATATAATTCATATTCATTAAAACAATTGAGGACACTAATGTAAAATAAAATCAATGTTTCAATAAATCATAATACATATCCTATGTCTATGGAATCTCAATTAAATTCTACCAACCCTGCTCAAGATTTTGATAACTGCTTTCCCCCTAACTAGGCCAAGGTTGTAACTAAATCAAAAGGTAAGGTGACCCAGCCTATAGTGAAACATGAATGTAACCAACATGTACTTCCTAAAACCTATCCACATTGCAAATATCCTATTGATGGTGTTTGTATGCATATTTTATCAAAAAGACCTAAAACTTGTTCTTGTAAAGGCCTTCAAGATCAAATAATCACTATGAGAAATTCCATAAAATAATTTTAACATCAAAATCAATATATCTATTTTAGCATCACATCATTTGAAAATAGGACCACATACACAAAGATTCTAGAGCGTGCTAATGTAAATCATATATCTACATTGTCATCTAGAATTTTTGTGCCCCAAAATATATCATCTAAAATATGAGTTCAAAAGTAACATACATACATAATTAATTATTCAAAAATAATACATAAAGAAAATAATATTTGAAATGAGATTATAAGATAAATTCTTATAAACAGGTTGATCACATTATATCTTATGCATCCTCTAAGGAGATAAAAATATTATTGTACATATCATAAAATGCATATGCATCATACATAAAATTTTTGGGATTTAAATAAATAAATAAAATGTGTCATTCATAGTGGTAATCTTATAATAGATAATCAAGAAACCTAATCATGCTATGATTGCATCTCCTAAGGAAAAATTGTAAGTAAAAAAATGGAAAATTTAGAACAAGAAAGGTTATATAAAGTAAATTCAAAACAAGGAAGGTAAAAAATGGAAAATTTAGATAATTAAAATATTAAAAATGAAAAAATAGGGAAATAAAATATTGAAAAGGAAAAAAGAGAGCATACAAAAATTCAAAAGGCAAAATTAGAGAAAACAGGTTTACAAA
>JARHVA010001890.1:2407500-2425000 GCA_037957365.1 Torreya grandis
TTTTTTATCATAGTAATCCCTAAATTTATCCTTATACAATCCCCATATATTCATTTGACTCATCACTAACATAAGCTTGGCCTAGTGCAAATTCTAGGGTATTATCCAACTAGGTGTTGTGGGTGTTTATTTAAGTGGAGTCCCTCATTCTCCTAATTATTTTTTAATTTCATTTTTTATCTTGACTATGTGTGTAGCCAAATTATCCTCACTTCATAGGAGGTCTTGTGAAATTTTAGGAAGGCTAAGAGGGTTAGGAGGGTTAGAAGGGTTAAGAGGGTTATCTAGAGTGTTAGGAAGAGACATAGCTTGTTGTTGTCTTTTACTTGAGTGAACTATAAAAAAAATGCTTTTAACAATAAAATAATGTAAATAAAAAAATTACTAAAATCTATTGTTAATAGGTTTGGTTTTTTGTTTCTTACATCCCCTTCATGGTATCATCATTGATTAATTTAGGACATGAATGATGGTAATTTTTTTTCTCCTCATCCAATCACAATGTGACTGTGGTCTAGGGTAGATAAGCTCAAAGGAAATAATAAAACAAGCAAGACTGAGAATGATCATGGGTTTAAGTATATTTTTGTTTATAAAGGTTATAACCCATATGCATTATGCCTTGGATATTTTTTAGCCTAGTTTCAAATAATACATACACATTATATACATTATGTGTATGTGTTATATACATTATTCATACATGTTATGCTATAAAGTTCATACATTATGGTAACATTTCCACGAAATTGTCCATAAATTATGTGCACTTACCCATGTGTTTTAATGTCTTAAATAAAAAATTTAGAGAGTTGAATGTCTTAAAAATGGGTGTTTAAATGTATTAAATATGTTTAAATATTTTTTTGATGGGTAAATGAGGAGGTTAAATGGATTAAATGAGTGTTTTTGAGTGGGATGATGAGGCAAATTTAACTAATATTATTATTATTTTAATTGGAATCATATGTGCATGAATTTATTAGTGATTAATTAACATAACTAATATGGATTAATTATTTATTTAATAATAGGAAAAATGTTACATGGAATAGGATAGGAGACATGCCATAATATAAAATATGTATTTTTAATGAAAAATGAGTTACTAAGGGATGTGTTGAATATCGATAATTAATAGATTAACTTCAACACTATAGAAGTAGATTTTAGGTGTTTACATTTTCTAGTCTTTGAAAGTGTGTTGTGAATAGAAGAATAGGAACATTTTCCAATAATTAATAAAATTAAAAAGAATATGGGTGAAAAATATGCCCCAAGTGTCTTATTTAGCTAATTGGATAGGTACATGAACCCATAACAGGACGTGTGAGGATAAAAGACGTGGATGGAATCTCAAATGAGAGTAATGGTTAAAATCTGATGAAGGGAAGGTGTTAGGATGGAAAAGTGGGGGGTAGATGGGGACAGGGGTGGTGGGGTGAATAAATAGGAGGTAGGGGTGAATTTAAAATCATTTTCATTCTTTTCACCTAGTATTTTTAGCTCCAATCCTGCATAAGGCATTGAAATAAAATGGGACCATATTTTAACTAATGAGAACCATAACAAGTGCATGAGAGAGCATAAAAAACCAAATGGGAGTAAACTATTAGTAAGAACCTTTTTTGGTTTGACAAATTTAAAATGTTGGTACAATAAATGCATGTAAAGGTGGGTAAAATCAAATTACTAAGAGAAAAAGTTTCCTCATGGCTATTTCACACATGAAAACAATGAAGTCACGTTGGAAAAAAACTATTTCATCTTTCAAAAAGTGATTATAAAATAACTATGATGGATTTTTAAATAGTAGTGATTTCTTTAAAGTCCTAAAAAATTTTGAATGATGATTTTCATGGGTAGTTAAAATTTTGATGAGTTGATGAAGTTGTTGTTATTATTATTATTATTATTATTATTATTATTATTATTATTATTATTATTATTATTATTATTATTATTATTATTATTATTATTATTATTATTATTATTATTATTGAAATTTAGACTAAGTGTGTGTCTTGTGGGTGTTTTCTTGAGATAATACATGTCATAATTGCATGATAAGGTGATTCATGATGAATTTTATTATAAAATTTATAGAGGATGTTAGGATTCCCGATATAGTGGATATGATAGACATCCATGATGGCATGTCTCTTTTGATAACATTTTCACTCAAATATAAATTCCTTTTGTATGTCAATAGGGAAGATGATATTTATGTTAGAGGATGTATGGGAGATTTTGTGTATCCTAATATGGATCACTATGGTATACTAGTGGGAGATGACACACATTAAATAACTAGGGAGATTGTCTAAGGATGATAGCATCTCAATGGTGGTTTCAGAGGTGGATATAAATGCATGCAACATAGGGGGAGAGATAGATCCATTACATTTGGTGTTGATGGATCTTGTCAATGACATATTACTACTAGAAAAGAGTAGTATATTATTTCCAACATGATTTACATATGTGGTGTGGGATATGTTGGAGTTTATTATAGATTTTTATTAGGTTAATTGTGTCCTAATTCATTTATGCCAAGATCTACATGCAATGGTGTACAAGGATGGGAAGAATATTATGGTGTCCATACTATATTCCAAATTTTACACCAAAAAAATCATTTATAGCCATACATTAAGTCCATAATCTATATATATAATTTTATACATCCAACTGACCCAAAAAATATCATCTAAAACCATATAACTATTTTTATATAGTGATACAACTAACTACCAATTGTATATGTTTAATACAAATTTCTATTAGCTTATATTTATGAAACTATTACTTGTCCAAGTATATATGTATAAAAATGGTTATAGGCAGTCTTTTATTATATCCATAAAAGATTTTAAAAATCATAAAATATTTGATAAACTCATTAGGTTAAAATTTCTGACATCCCTTTATCATTATCACACAATATTCCTTTTATGGACTCAATTTCAACAAAAAATCAGGGTAGCAAATAAAGAAATTTACCCCTTGTCCTTATATACTAGTGGGTGAAGATAATATTCTCATCCATAGGTCTATAATAAAAATTATTATTTTTATATTAAGTCCAAATAAAAACACTATAGGAAAAATAAATCACTATTATGGTGAACTACTCACTTTATAGGAAAACACAAAACTATAATATTTTATGATTCTTTCTAAATGCATACTATTTTAATAATGTCTTTTAAAATTTATTAAAACTTAATTATTTTACCTTATTTCAACCTACATGACTCAAATATATCCAATAAAATGTATGTTCACCAAAAATGGTGCTAGGGTACCTAGGGTTCAAAAGAATTAAGCATATATCAGATAGATTTTAATGGAAACTAGATTATTTCTTCATTATTATTTAGAAATATAAAATAACTTGTTTTTTTCAAGATATAATGATGAACCCACAAATTTTACTCATTAAATAATTTACTAATCATTTTAAACTTTTATAAAGCAAGGGAATCTTCATATAAAATGTTACTTTCTTCTTTTTCTTGCTTGCAAACACCTGAATCTGCATACCGAAGAATGTTACGCCCTCATTTCTCTTCTTACTACTCTCTTTTATTCTCCTCTCTTCTTCTTATCATATTTTCCTCACGTATTTTCTCCAAAACATTCCATTCCATTATCCATTATTCATGGATTTTCTACCCAAGGATTTAGACATGCATTATGTCTCTCAAAGTTATTAGGGCATGTTAAAACATGCCAAGATTATAGTTTAATCCAAATTTGTGACCTCCTCCTATTTTTCCTTTTCCTTTTTTAATTTTGTTTTGATTTTTTATTTTTTTTAATCTACTCTTTTTATTTGCCAATTAACATATTAGGTTAAAATAAAGTGTTTAAAATATATTCTAAAAATAAATAAAATATCTTCTAAATAATTTCCTAAGTTTCATGTAAACATTTTTTAAAGTTCTAAATAATGACCAAAACCACCATGTCCCTTTCTTTCCTATCAATATAATTGGTTATTTATAATCATACAAGAGGGTTTAAGTATGAGTAAATAAGGAATTGAATAATGCAAACAATCAAGAAGTTACCTAACAACTAAGTATACTTATTTTCTACTTTATTTAAATAATAAAATGATAATCTACACAGATAAATCATGGGGATTAAGTATTATGGAAAGAAAAAATTCATATCATAAGCATAAAATAAAACAATATTAATCCATATTTATTTTAAACTACTACTAGTCACCATAGGTTATTAGTTATGATATATCAGACAATCATAATATACAATAATCAATAACCCACAAGAAAGAGCACACACATAAACAAATCAACAATATCATAATAATAACTATATCTAAAAAAATTAACACTGTGTGTGTGTGTGTGTGTGTGTGTGTGTGTGTGTGTGTGTGTGTGTGTGTGTGTGTGTGTGTGTGTGTGTGTGTGTGTGTGTTGTGTGTGTGTGTGTGTGTGTGTGTGTGTGTGTGTGTGTGTGTGTGTGTGTGTGTGTGTGTGTGTGTGTGTGTGTGTGTGTGTTGTGTTTGGTATACTTGTTCCCTATTGTGGCCATATGATACCCTTTATCTAATGATATTCTCTCGTTAAATTCTTAATGAGGGTAGATATTTTCATACATCCATCACAACCAAAGATGGTAGTTAGTTTGAGCTTAAGATCAAATATCAATAATACTTGGGATGTATGAATATCAAGTAAAATGATTCTATATAACCAAAAAATAAATATAATCAAATCTAAATGGATTTCAAAACAAAATAGTTTAATATATTCTAATGTATGTAATATTCCTTCAAGTCCTAATAACTAATTCAAGAAATATAACTAATGTTAAATCCATGTAACATACACCTCAATATATCAACATAATAAGATAATAACTAAATTATAGTTAAATTTATTATCTCAATACAAATTTAGTTTATTAAGATTAGGAAAAAATGTGACATCCTTTCCCCCTAAGATAGGTTATCGACTCGAAGATTTTATTAAAACAATAGTTTTGAAGTAAATATAAGTTCAATAATAAGTCATGTAAACAAATGTGGAAAAATCCTATAATTTTTTTCATAATTTCTCCATGTAAGACTCTTAATAATAATGGTCCTACTATACCTTACATTGAGGTACCTATCAAATTCTCTAGTTACGATTATGTGTATCAAGTATTATGATTGGTTATGTGGTTATTATTATTAGTTTTGAATTGGACCCATTGGAAAAGTGGTTTCAAGACCTAAACCTCCAACTGATACAATGGGATTACTCCAAGGTTATAGATGACCTATGGTTAGAGTGAACCTCCATAAAGGGTTGGCTCCCTTGATGAATCACCTAAATTAACTCTAACACTAATGCAACTACAATGAAAATTGAGAAAGAGAACATAAATCAAAAATATAAAATCAAAAGAGGTGATGCACCATAATAGATATATCCACCATTAGATTGAATTTTTCACAAAGATACTTTAGAAGAAAGGATATGCTCGCATAATTCATCAAGAGAGATCTCTTACATACATGTTTCATAGGAATTCCAGGTACTAAAGGGATAAAATAGAAGGAATGACACCTATTCATAGTTGATTTTTTGTGGAAAAGATGATTTCAAATAACCTATAACCTATAGAATGAAGCCTATCTTCAATATAGGTGATGAATTTGGATAATAACCAATGAAGAATAGCTTGAAATCACAAGGTTATATCATAACTCCATGATTTCACAAAGAATACAAGTAGAAAAAGAAGGTAAAATAGTCTCTTTTATTGATTCAAAGAAAATTTAAAAGTTTTTCAATGGGCAAAGTCTTTTCATACCCAATAGAGGGATAGTATAAGAATCATTCTCAGCCAGATTTATAAGCAAAATGATGCAAGAAATCACTAATAATATACATCAATGTAGCTATTACAACATGTTCTACTCATTCATGAGATAAAGATAACTAAAAAATAGACAATTATGCCTTTTACAATTCCTTCATACCTTCCATGATGAAGATATCCTAAAGAAAGTGGCATAGTGTTGGATGAAGAGTGAAGCATGGTAAAATTATAAAGTATAATAGAAGGACACATGTGAAAAGTATAGGATTTTATCTCTTGTAAAAAATTTATATGTATTCGACCTTGTAAACCTAATCGAGTAATAAAAGAATGTGAAGAGTCTTTCATTTTATATCTCAAAAGGCTAGAATGTGAAGAGACAACATATTGTAAAAGGATATGTATAGCACTCTATTGTAATACAATATGGTTCTGATGTATTGATAGAGATTAATAGAATCACTTTGTAATGGCTTTTCCTAATCTTCTTTTATATATGGTTAATGCTTACTAAGTACTCTATTCTACTTTAATATGTTTATCAAATGTTATGTTGCTTGAGTTTTTCCTTTTATTTATAGATGAGTTAGTCTTTCTCTATAGGTGCATCTTTGTATATCTTAGATGCTATGTAATTATGTAGTCTCTTCTATGCCTTTTTATACTCTCCATTTTATAAGTTATCCCTATAATTAGCTTGTTTTGGATTATTTCAAGGAAACTCTACTAATAATGGTGTAGTGAGCATGGAACATATTTAGATGAAATATCTTGAGACGGTTAGGGTAGAGATATTTAGAAAGATGGATATATGATAAAATCTAGAACTTTATAGAAGAAGAGGCATATAAAGTAAAAAATTACAGAGGTAATTATCTAAGAGCACATCTATGGAAAACTTTATAAAATTTTCAGGTGTGAGTTACCTAGATTGTTAGTTATATGACTAGAAAGATTAAAATACTATTGATTTATTCCAAAGAGAAAAAAATTATAGTCTAGACCGAAGAAAATATAGAAAGATTGCACAACCTAGATATTGATTAGTCTTGAGCAGTAGATTATTAGATGAAGACTATAATTAACAATTATATTAATGAGTTAATAGTGAAAGGCTACATAGCTTTTGAGACTATATAAGATCAGTTTGTCTAATTAATAAGAGGTAATTTATTACAACAACTACCTTTGTTTATAAAGATGTTGGTTGTGGAAATGACCATGGTGCCTACTCTAGCCAACATAGAGTAGTCACTTTGGGCACCATGGGGGTGAATGTGGGAAGAAGTGAATGATGAAGAGTTGATTAAAAGGAAATTGAACCTGATTATATAAAATGGAAGGTGAAAAGACTCAAAGTTAGATTAAAATTATAGAACTAGAAAGGGAAATGCAACAACAAAGAAGATGAAATAAGACAAAAGACCTAGAATTAACTACAAATTGGACTAGGAGTAGAGAAGAAAGTACTAGAGTAGGATAAATGAAAGGAAAAGATGTTAGATAAGAGAGGTTGCTAAAAAAATATGTGTAAATTTCTCAAAGAAAAATGGTATGTGGAATATGAGAAAGGACCCAATGAGGAAGAAGATATTGGAAGCAGTGATGTAGAGGTAGAACAATTAAGAAGTAGAGGTAGATTTGAGTTAAGGGAAGGGTTTTTATTTGGAGTTGGGAAGGAAAGTTCCTAGGAAAATGCTAAATTGGAAGGAAATAATATTGTAGGTTCAAGTTCAAAGTTATAAATACAAGTGATTCATTTAAAGGGTATACATCCCCCAAGCCCACTTCATTTATTGAAGGAAGAAAATGTATAGAAAGTGAAGCAAATTTAGGTTGGTTTGATCCCTTTACTAAAAAGTTTGGAAATATTAGTGAAAAAACCAAACAAACATTTAAAATGAAGAAATTACAAGAGGTAGGATTTATTTTTACTCCTAGGAACATTAGTGCACAGTAAGTTGTAGTCATATTGAACATTATGCAATCACCTAATATCATAATAAAAAGTGTGAATTCACCACAAATCATAGTTACTAGTATTCGAACATATATAATAATAATTACTAGCTTACTATAGACACCTAAAAATGGCCACCAATAACCTCCCACCAAGATTTTGAGTAATTTCTATCAAAATGCACAATTTGGCCTAAAAACACTAAAACACACTAAATGATGTGAACCTATTATATTCAAGTGCCAATTTTGGCTAGAGTGTCACTAAATAAGGAAATGAATTTTATGGTCCATCTAACTTTGATTAGATCATTTTGAGTCAAAATGACATTTTCACACCTAGGTGCTTTGGATTGCTCTTTTTTACCAAATTTCTTGCATGAGACATGTGCCTTTTTTATTTTGCATTGGCAACATCCTAAATGGGATAATGGATCCAACCCATCTAACATCACCTTCCAATTCTAATCTAATCAAATTTTGAGCCAATAATATGACATTTTAACCAATTTGACTAATTTGTGCACTAAGGGCCAAAATTTAGACCAAAGTGATTAATCATGTTTAAAAGTTAATTAGTTGGAGCATCCAATAGCTACTCCATATTAGTAAGATATATGGATCAAAATTTGTGTTTCTTATTTTATTTTATTAATATTATCTCCCCTTGAGATAGGCTTAGAGTGTTAGCTTAGTGTGTTCTTTGTTTGGATTTTATTTCATCCACTAACACCATACTAATCTCCCCCTATTCCAATACAATATTCATATAATAAAATTGAACGTGTATAAAAAATCATATACTCATGTTAATGTCTATAGATTCCTACTACATGGAAGATAAACACCAATGCATTATCTATATACTCTTACAAAGAAGAAATAAAGTTAGGCATACTTACCTTTGAAGATGAACCTATAGAGCCTCAATCTCTCCCTTGGCCAAAGTAATTCACAAGAGGTTATTATGGTATGTAAGAATGACAGAGACAAATCAAATCTAAGATACACAACCTATCGATGCATCCAAAATACTTCTCCACAAGATAAGATCCATATTTCCAAAAAAATTATGAAACCCTAAGTTGTACTTTCTATGTAGAATAGTCAATAAGCAGATGTTCATTCACTATTATTTCTTCACTTATTATTGATAATTAATTGAAATGAACTTGTATATATAGGTATATCTTTCCCTAAACCCTTTCAAAAATGTCAATTGATAGGGTCAACCTAGTTGACCCTATATCACTTTCGATAATAATTCACTAGGTCACGAGCTAGGTTGACCAAAGGTAAACTAGCTCGTAAGTGAAAAATACCCCAAAATTTTACAAGGTCAACCCAGTTGACCTAGTATAGTCAACCGATAAAAGGGTATTTAGGTGAGGAAAAGGAGAATAGAATGTAACAAATGTCTAGAATAGGTAGAATAGAAAATAACAAGATTAGAGTAAATGTATTTAAAAGATAAGTGTGTAGGTAACAAGTGGGAAAAGAGACAAGAATCCTATGAAACACTAATAGTCTACCCACCCCTTTCCCAGAGCACCCCTTAAGGCATGCACTCAAAGAGATTTAGACTCAATGGGTTACTAAAAAATACAAAGTATTAGTAATCGATTAAATTTTTAAAATATTATGTGTATACATATGCCCCACTAAAAGCTCATCATGTATCACATTATTGTAACCTGAGATGGTGCTTCAGGAAATAGAACATGATAACACATAATGTTGATGCTAAGTAAAGTGCAATAAGAAAAAAACAAGATAAAGGAAAGGATAGAATTGAAAAACGCATACCTTTACTCACCTTAGTGTTATAGATAAATAAATAGACTAAAAGAAAGGTGAAGGCATCCAATGTGAAGAATACTAGGCAAACCTATAGAAGTTAGTTCCAAAAATTGCAAAAAATCAAAAAAAATGGATGATAGGCATATGATAGTGTAAAATATTCTCTATGACATCATGAATCTAGAACATTTTATGGTTCAAAAAATGGATGAGTAAAAGCAAAGATAGAGGCAAAACAAGGAATCTACTAGAAAATAATTGAAAGATTTGAAATGTGAAAATTTTATTTTAAATAGGATGAAATAAAATTCATTTGTTATTTTGACTTGTGAAGGAGAGAAAAAGAGATCTAGGAGACTAAACAAGCTAGGATGATAGTCTCTTTAGGATGGTGAGGAGATGATAGGTTAGATGAGAGGGACCTCTAGAGGTGATAAAAGGTACACTACAGGTAGGCAACTGAGAATCTTAAGCCAATTTTTGAATATTTTAGTGATGTAAGTGTATTTTTATAAATTTTTAATTTTAACTATTTATAAATGTCAAAATGAAACCAAATCAAATGCTATGGGTAGGAAAAGCTATTTAGGGAAATGGGTTTGAAGGGTTTGGGGAGAAAACTACTAGAAGGCACTTCTCTTGTAGAATATAAGGGGTTAGTAGGGAAAAATAACTAAGTCAACCTAGTCAACCTAATAGGTTGAAATTTGACAAAATCCACACCACCGACCCAATAGGTATGTGTCAACCTTGTACATTTTGTAGATTGTTGACCTAGTACAGTTTGTCAGTTGAACAAAAAGTCTAGTATGACAATGTAGTACTAGGAGGAAATAAGAGGGTTGACTTAGATTTTTAATTCAATGAGGCTAAAAATGGAGAAATTTTGGTCAAACTAGTTTGATCAAAGAAATAAAATAGTACAAAAATGCATGCAAGTGGCTGAAAAAGTGTTAGAATGACCCAAAATGACCAAATAAGGGATAAAAGGGGCATGTAGGCTAAAAATAGATTCAAATGAATCAAGTAAAGTGGGTTAGGCTTGTTTTTAATTAAAATTTGTAAAAAGAATGTATTTTGACTATACATGACATAAATGATCTAATACATCTTTTATTGTTTCTTGATTACAAGGGCAACCTAGATTCTCATGTTTGGTATATGTGGCATGGCTACTAGATCTATTAGAACACCTAACAATAGGGGATAGGGTGAGAATAATCTCTATAAGCCTAGGTGGCGTAAAAGACATGCCTGTAGGATACCCTTGACCTCAAATTTATCAGTCATGTTCCTGGGATACTATGAATGATTAACTAACACCTTCAAATAGGATGTGGAGGGGGATGCATTAGAGGAGGGCATCATCCTAGAGGATGTACATGCCATTCTAATAATGCCAATAGTAGGGACTCCGGTGACTATTGGGATACCTGATAGTGAGGATGAGAAGAGAGCCTTAACTATATGGGCTACAAGATCAGAGATGATATATGCAAGCTAGAGAGTGATTATGTTTGACATGTATGCCTCACAATTTTGGATATTTATAAGTTTATGATGTGACTTGTGATAGCACAAGTGTTGTGCCACAAACCAGATGGTAAGGTACCTCTTTTTATGATAGCCTTGAACTAGATCATATTGGAGGAGAGGGTGCTCTATGATCTAGGGTCTATTATCTAGGTATAGTTCATGCATTATATGTATGAGATATTATCCATAAGGTATAAGTCTATTTAAATGAACATATTATTGATGTCCTGGGTCTATGAGAGGTTTCTAATGTATCATTCTATTAGGTTACCCTATGTAATTGATGATAGGTCACCTTGAGTATAAAGATGGAGATAAGACTAGGTAGCGTGAGTCATACCCCACATGCTAGAACTATGAATAGTGATATGGGTAGATATAGTACAGAATCTATATGGGCACATTACTTGATCTAGGTAATAATTCAGGGGACAATTCAAGTGACGGTTCCACCCCAATTGATGATGGAACTTTTGGGAGCCATAACTTTTACACCGTAGCTCCAATTGACTCACCGTTTGAACTATTGGAAAGATAAGAATGAGGAGAAAATGGTGAAATGTAATTGAGGTCTACTCAATGGATTTTGAAACCCAAAAAACCAATGTAAGTGCCCCAAATTTTAATTTTAGTAGTGCAGTCTAAAAATAGTAAGTTTCTAAAAATAGTAATTACTTGAATTTTGTATTGTTTTAAATCATGGAAGTCAAACCACTTGATCTCCCTCAATATTTGGTATTTTCCACATCCTCCCCATACTTTCAAAATGTTTATAAATTAATATTTAACCCAAAATGGAAATTAAACATCCCTTTCTAGAGATAAGCATATAGTTGTATTGCGATCTTGAGTAATAAAACATATCTTCTCAAAGAATTCATTGTTACTATGTTATTTTTGTGTTCTTAAAATATTTGTCAACCAAAAATTTTGAGTTTTGGATTAATGGTATCAGAGTAGTTTGTCTTGAGAGTGTATGATCCCAAGGATGAGGTCAGGATAAAAGAAGCTTGGGTGGAAAACAACAGAGCTTCCAAACTATCCACCTATTTGCTCTAAAAGACTTCAAATGGCATATGACACTGAGACATATGGTCCTTTCAAGGAAATGGTGAGTGAAGCCCTCTAATGGTAATAAGCATAGATGCTAAAACAATTTTCCCAAATTCTCCAATAACTCTTGATGGGAAATTCTAGATCCTCATCTGTACTTCCTGGCTCCTCATCCATGCACAATCCTTTCAGTGCCCCAACACCCTTCAAAGTTTAGGTAAATTTTGATATTCTTAAATTTGAAGGCAAAATCAATGTTGATGTAGTAGAAAATTGGTTAGTTCAATTGTCTTCCTACTTCTCTGTAAATAAGTTCATCAATGGAGAAAATATCACTTTTTCTCTTTTGAAAGCATCATTACCCATGAAAAATTGGTGGGAAGTATACAAAAAGAGGTTTAGTACATATGACATTGGCCTTGAGGTGGAACCTATCTGGGATGATTTCATGGTAGTGGTAAGGAAATAATACCATCCCATTGGATCATACGATGATCTGTACATATAATGACAACAACTTTGCCAAGGTAAGGACCAATCTATTCAATATTGCATTGACGTTTTTCATTATTTGTCTACAAGATTGGGCATCCAAAAAAGTGAGAAACATAAGAATCTCAAATATCATGGTATACTATAATGGTTCATATGGGGGGAAATGGAATTCTTCAATTTGGAAACCCTCGGTGAGGCATACAAGTTTGCACTGAAGATTGACTAGAAGCATGGTAGAAAGAATACAAAGAGTCAAACCTCAAAATGGAGAAGTGACAAGGAAGGTCAAACATGAGGCTAAAATTGGAAGTAAAAGGATTTTCAAGATAAAAAACCCTAGAAGGGGAAGGCTAAAAAATGGTGTGATTACCAAAAAATTGGAACTTACTCCAAAGCAGAATGTTGAGCCATCAAGTCACTACTTTTTGAGTCACAATACTTGACATCTACTACTCTATCTCATACACAACCCACAGTCAAAGAGGATGAAGAAGATACTGTAGATGTTGAGCCTGAAACCATTATTGCTTCATCATAACCTATGAGAAAAGGCCAGATGACAAGGAAAGATTATTCCACTCCAAATTATGGGTAAAAGGTAAGCCTTTTCATTTCATTCTTGATAGTGGGAGTCAAATAATTTAATATCTACTAAAGTTGTTAAAATTTTGAATCTATCCATGAAGCCTCACCCAAATACATACAATATTGGATGGTTGATCCTAGGGAGTGACCTCCATGTCACCCATTAGTGTCTTCTTTCATATGCAATAAAACCTTTCCAAGATGAAGTCTTGAGGGATGTGGTCAATCTAAATGTTTGTGATATACTCCTTGGTCAGCTATTCATGTATGATCGACATGGAATCTATGAATTATGAACCCAAAGAATCACCCTCACTCTTGGAACATGGTGTTACAGGGTACTAGAGGTACCGTCTCCTACATCTATCTCCCTGATTAGTGCTAATAAACGTAAGATATTGGTGGAAAAGACAAATCAATTCATTATGGTGGTCAAACCATAGAAATCCAAGAAGGATGATGTTACAATCTTGACTACACAATCAACACAATAATATAAGTAGATGGGACAAATCATAGGAGAATATGATGAATTATTCAAGTCACCCATAGGAGTTCCACTACATTGCCAAGTAAAAAATTCTATCAACTTGATCCCAAGGTCACCTTTGCCTAATAGTCTTATGTATCATAGATTAGTTTTAGAGAATGATGAGATAAAAAGGTAGATTCAAGAATTGATCCAAAAGGGTCACATCAGGATAAGTTCTTCACCCTATGTCACCCTAATTATCCTAGTACCAAATAAATATAAAACATGGAGGCTTTGCATTGACTATCGAGCCCTAAATAAAATCACTATGAAGAATCATTATCCTCTCCCCAAGATTGATGACCTATTGGACCAATTCCATGGTGTAATTTCTTCACCAAATTCCCATTAATCCCATCAATGTCTGGAAGACTGCATTCAAATCTAAGGATGGGTTCTTCAAAATTTTGGTTATGCCTTTTGGCTTAACTAATGCACCTATAACCTTCATGAAGATGATGGATGATATCCTATGACCATTCACCAGATCATTCATGGTTGTCTACTTGGATGACATACTCATGTATAGCAGAACATGGGAGGAACATCTGCAACATGTTTGTAAAGTGATTCAAACTCTTTGGGAGCATAAGTTGTATGAAAATCTTGACAAATACACATTTAGGATGATAAAAATTTAGTACCTTGGGTACGTTGTGAATGAGGAAGGGATCCATGTTGATCCAAAAAATATTTGGGTTATTCAAGAATGGCCTACACTAAGGACCCTCACATAACTTCCCAGCTTCTTAGGTCTTGAAATTTTCTATCATAGGTTTGTTCTTGGATTTTCACATGTTGCTTGGTTACTAACACAAGTAACTAAAGGAGGAGCTAAAGCTACATTTTAGTGGGGTGAAATACAATAAAGGGTACTTGAGAATTTGAAGAGTAGACTTTGTTAAACCCCTATTCTTGCCTTGCCAAATTTGCATCAAAGTTTTGAGTTGATGATAGATGCATCTACATATGCCATGGGAGCTGTCATCATGCAACATGTACATCCTCTTGCATATCATAGTGAAAATTTCACTAATACAGTCAAGAAATCTTTGACATATGATAAGGAGCTATATGCCATTGTGCAAGCCTAAAAACAATAGAAAAAATACATCTTGGGGAAAGAGATGGTCATCTACACTAACCACAGACCATTGGAATTCATCTAGACACAGAGAAAACTATGAAATGAGAGACACCAAAATTGGGCCACATATCTTCAACAATTCCATTTGATAATCAAACACAAAGGGGGAGCTCAAATATGATTTTATATTATTTGAGCCACCCACCAATTACTGCACTCATAACATTTCTTGACCTATGTGGACATGAGACTACCACTTGGGGTGCTCTGCATGAAGTAGATCCTACCTTTGTTGATACATATCAGGTGCTTAAAAAAGGTAAACATGTTTCTAATTTATATTTTCAAGATAATGTCCTCTATCATATGGGGCACATCTGTGTTCTAGCTATAAAGCAATAAAAAATGATATGGGAATCACATTTATTTAGGATAGCTAGACACTTTGGTATAGAAAATACATTGGTAGTTCTTCAAAAACACTTTTACTAGCCCCATATGCAAAAGGATGTGGAAAGGTATCTCAAATATTTCACCCCCATGTGTGATAACTAAGCCAACAAATAAGAAGCAAGGATTGTACATGCCATTTACAGAACCAACCAGGCCTTGGGAATCTATCTCAATGGATTTTATCTAAGGTTTTCCCAATTCAAAACATGTCAAGGACTGTATTTTTGTTGTAGTTGATTATTTTTCAGAAATGGCTATCATGATTTCTTATAAGAAAAATATATCTACTAAAGAAACTGCTAAACTATATTTTAGTCATGTATAGCTCCATTTGGTCTCCCCAATTCCATTAGCTTAGATCAAGATAGTAGGTTCCTGAGCATCTTATGGTCCACTCTATAGAAGATGATGGATACCAAGTTGATGAATTCCATAGCCTTCCATACATAGACTGATGGTCAAATAGAAGTGGTGAACTACTTGATTATTCACATGATTTATATGTATCACTCCAAACATCCATGCACATGGGATGAGGGGATTATTTTCATACAACATGGATACAATCAGGCATTGCCCAGCTTGACCAATCACAATCCATTCCAAGAATGCTTTAGGTTCCAACCCATGATACCAATTGATATATTCATTCCATTCTCCACCATAGAATACACACCTCATGGAAGATGTGAGGTAACAAAACCAATAATGTTCATTGAACAAATGCAACACATCCAACATCAAGTTCATGACATCTTGGAGAATATGATTCAAAAGTATAAGCAACACCATGACAAACATAGGATTATACACCATTTTTCTATGGGTGACAAGTTTTGGTCGTGGTTTTAGAAGGAATGACTTGCAAGCCCACACAAAAAAATTTGGCCTCTATAATATGGTCCCTACACCATCACCAAAAAATTTAGAGAAAATGCTTTTGAGTTAAACCTACCAGCCTACCTTGGTCTACATCCAATATTCAACATGGAGCTCCTCAAACCATATCATCCACCTCTAATGGAAACTTAAGTCATAGTAGAACAACTAGAAATTCATGAACTTGATCCGCAAATTTTTTCTCGAGTGGAATAGGATCATATTATGGACACCTGGATGAAGACAATAAGAGGATGCTCTATTCTGCTTTATTGGGTGGTCAAAAGGGGCCAGCTTAGCCACCAAGTTGAGTGGCTCATAGAGAATCAAATAAAGACACAACTACCACACCTGATGAGGAACATTGAAAAAATGGGGACCATTTATTCTCAAGGAGGTATTAATGATCTGGGCAATAATTTAGGTGACAATTCAAGTGATGGTTCCACCTTAATTGATGACAAAACTTTCGGGAGCCATAACTTTTACACCATAGCTCCAATTAACTCACCGTTGGAACTGTTGGAAAGATAAGAATGAGGAGAAAGTGGTGAGATGGAATGGATATATGATACATGGATTTTTACCCATAAAAACCCAATGGAAGTGATCTAAATTTCAATTTTAGTAGTGTAGTCTAAAAATAGTAAGTTACTAAATATAGTAATTCCTCGAATTCTATATTGTTTTAAATCATGGAATTGAAACCACTTAATATACATCAATATTGGTGACCTTACACATCCTACCTATAGTTTAAAAATGTTTATAAATTAATATGTAACCCAAAATGGAAATGAGACATATCTTCCTAGAGATAAACATATAGCTGTATTACGATCTTTAGTAATAAAACATCTCTTCTCAAATAATTCATTATTACTATATTATTTTTGTGTTCTTGAAATATTTTTCAACCAAAATTTATTATTTTTAGATCCTTACTACTAAATGGTCTAGATAGGACAATGTTCCACTAGCTTTAACATGGATGGAGGTGATAGGACATTACACCTAGTAGATAGAGCCACATTTGATGGCATGAGTATCGGGGTAGATGGGCTTGCCTCATAAAGTAACATTGATAGTGGTTCCCATTTTTTAGACCTGATATGTTAGAGATTCATGAGGGAGAGGAGGGATAGGGCCCTTAGTGGTAAGGCTAATGCTCAAGCCACATCATGAGATACCATGGATTGGTGGAGCATGATAGGCAATGGAGCAAGAGGAGATGAGTATGAATGTAGGAGCACTAGAGGTACCACCACCAACCTCAT